>DWCF01000176.1:0-60548 GCA_018230265.1 Delias oraia | reverse complement strand
CATTATTATTTATCTGTAATTGTATTTAATAAAATACAAAACGACTTTCATAATATTGTTTAAAGCATATTATATTTCATTTCTAGGTAACATATAATAAACACAATAACATATAATAACATATAATAATCACTCAAACTTCTTTTGACTGAGAAATTATTGCTTCTATACAAAGAAGTATAAAAAATAATTTTCTTATTCAATAGAAATATAATTTATAAATGAGTTGTTTCTAATATTAAAAAGTATCGGAAATTATTTTGTAAGTTAAATCATCTCGATTTGTTATTTTCTGGATAAATCCCGGACAATGCACTTTTTAAGCCTTTTGTGTGATCGAAAATCTACAAAAATGTGGATAGTGAAAGTTTTTTTATAGGATTTCAAGCAGGTATTAAGTGATATGTTGTGCTCAACTTTTTTTTAACCATACTAATCAGAAAGCTCTCAAACATATCACGTATCATTGATAAATCTTGTCCCTTTTTTGCACCGACCTATTTGTCGTCCCACCTTCTAAGTAATTTTTTGATAGTCGAAGTTTTAGACTTAGTTCCGTACATTCTCACTTTCTATGAAGATTTCTCTTAGCAACCTGACTTGCGACTTCTAATGATATATGATAATATATGATATACTTCTTTCATGTGGTATTTTACACGTATGTATATACATGTTACTTTAACCAAGTCTGGATCATAACTTTGTTTCAGTTTTGTCATTTTATTATAAAATTGACGAATACTCAACGTGAAACGATGCTTGTACTGTATTTCGCTGAGTGAGTAAGAGTATCGGAGGCCCTTATAATGACGCTTAAGTGACGTAAAAACCCGACAACACAACCAATGCGCGGAGTGTGGCGCGGTTGCCCATGGGCGTCGGTGTTCTCTTACTATATAGAAGATCCACCTCTCCGTTGTCCGCTTTAATATAAAAATATTGCATGGGATTATTTAAAGGCTTTTCGATCCCTAAATCATTTGTAGGATACATTTTTTTCTTTAAGATAAACGAAGATTACAATAGTCTGGTGACATCCACGGGTATGACGGATGGGGTGGCGCGATAATAGTGTGTGCTTAATGCATTATATCGATAAGATACATACGATGGCTTGATGAAGTACGAGCCCATAATCGTCCAAAAATACATACCAATATTTAAGTCGTTAAATTTTTGTCATTTGTTATCAAAGTATTTCTAGTAACTTGAATGAAAACTACTTGACGGATTTGAAAAAATATTTAACTGTTGGGAAGTTACACTGTCCCCTGTAGCGCAAGGCTTTATTTTAATTTTATAAAAATCTTATTACTTACCAATAATAATAATAATAATAATATTACGCCAATAATGTTACTCAACGTGTAAACATAACGCAATATATATATTTTTTAATAATATCGGTGGCAAACGAGCAGAGGAGCCTCACCTAGGGCAAGCGGTCCTTCGCCCATGAACACCCCTAGCCCTTGCAGAACCTCGGGTACGTTGCCGGCCTATACAAAACGTCGCGACAGCATATATAAATGTTATAGATAGTTAAGCAACAACAATTATTCTTTTATTTAAAAAGGTTAAAATGTCTCTGTAGCTCTTTATTTATATCTTGTTATTAGTTTGGTTAGTCGTGGTCAGCCAGTCTTAAATAAGTTTATGAGAAGATAAAAACTGCGTTATTATTATTACAAAGCATTTTTATCTTATACGAGTATATAACAATAGGTCTAAAGTCAAAAGCGTAATTAGAAAATATGTTTTTTCTAAAAAATACGACTAATGTTTTAAAGATTGGAGCCTTATAATACATATAATATCATTATGCACGTAGGATTGTAGCTATATAACATAATAATTTAACGTTTAACTTCAACCATTACTTGTTTCCTAATAAAATGCGGATGAAGAGAGAGAAAACAATCCGAAGGCTCTATTATTCCGCGTAAAGAAATTTCTTACTCGTACAGTTATTATTAAAACAATCTTGCAATATGATGATTATTATTTATGAAGATTTATAATTTTTGTATTCTCTTCTTATGTATTCATGAAATATTCTTGTTTAATTGAAATGTTTAACATTATTAATTCTGCAGCGATTTGCAAAACATCATCAACTTAATGATTACTTGAGACAATGTTAACAATAATATAAATTGAAATAGATAGAAGTAAACGCGTAATTTATAAAGTGAGAATATATATCGAATAAAAAAAAATTTGGGTGGGGCCTATGTCCACCATTGGACTTGATAGGCTGATGATGATGATGAAATAATTTGTTGGAGTAATTAATTAAGAATTTTCGAGTTGATCGTTAAATAATGCTATAATAGGCGTAATATCGCGTCTTCGTGCGAACTTCGTTGACACACAACTTAAAAACCTTCGTATTATTTGCCCATGTTAAGGCTATATTTTTTTAATCCACTTAACTAATTAGTTTATAAAAGATACACCTATAGTTTTCTAACATTATAAACTCACATGGGAAGTCCGGACAAGGGATACAATAAAATACAATAGTGGAAAGCTATACGTAACTCAAGAAAATATACGTCAAGGAATGCTTTACCGTCATTAAAAACCACTACTGCCATAAACCTCCCCTTGAGGGAATCTTCAATGCACGCTACAACTCTGATTACTCATCAAGATTGCATTTAGATGTATAAATCGCCATTTCCTATTCCTGCCCAAGCATTTTTCCCATTTCGTGAATCACAAAGGTTTCGGTGAATTAGTACCGGCCTTTGAAACTTTTGGGGGTCAGTAGGAATAATGACTGGGGTGAAATATAAAGAACTAAGAATGGTGGGTCAAAAGATATAAAGCCAATTCTGAATAGGCGTAATATTACCATTAGCTGAGTGATGATATTAGAGTAATGATATCCATACATTACTATAGAATGCGAATTTTGTAAAAGTACTATGGCAATATATAATTAAATTGAAATTACATACCTAGCTGAAGAACGAAGTTTAGGTAAATATTTTTTGGAATTGAATATCTTAGACAATATTCAAAATCCGTTTAACTATTTACGTCCAGCGATAAATATATAAACGGCTAAGCATAAGTGTCGCTTGTATCAAGAATACAGCAGTAAATCACAGCCCTCACCATGTTTAATTCAAGAGTTTGAAGCGACACCCGGCACATAATTCGCCCAAACACCAAAGAAGACCGCTGACCGGCCCGACCAATTTTACGGTCTACTGACATGAAGCCGATTCAATTTTGGTAAAATTTTATCGGATCGTATTCGAGCGTGCTAGCGGAATGGTCGCTCCGAATTCCACTGACTTTACTGCTATCAAGAAGCCGTGACGTCATTAGAGGGGTATTGTGGTTTTATTGATTAGGTATTCATACATAGATGTTAATTCTTTTACAAAGAAAGATAACAAGTGTGTAACTGATTCTGTATATAACAATAACTTAAACTATAAAATAGTAAATACCGTCCAACGGTAAATATGGTGAAAAAAGTTCCATAGAAAAAATTAAGAATTTATTTTTAGCTTGGAATAAAATAATTGTATCTTTTTTATAGTATAGCGGATAACGAAGCAGGTGGGTCTCCTTTACGGTGAGAAAACACCGCCGCCAATGGTAAACCGCGCCACAGTCTACGCATTGGTTGTGTTGCTGGCTTTTTACGCCACTTAAGAGGCATTTTTAAGGGCCTTCGATATGCTCACTCCTTTATGAGTATCATCATCATCATCAGCCTATCAAATCTACTTCTGGACAGAAGCATAATAATAGGTATTATAAATAATTATACATAAGTATAATCAAAGTAAACTGACAATAATAGTCATGGAGTTTATTCATAATATATTTTGCAAGTGCCTTTTACAAATTATTTTTTAGTAAAACTATCAACATATTTTCTTTAACAGAACACGGATCTTCATTTACGACGTATTCATACTTTTGGAATATTATGAGCGATCACTCTTCCCTTCAAAATATTAAAATATGACCTATCACCGTTATTCTGACAGATTCCATCCCCCGAAAACATTCTTCATTATGGCCCAATGCAGAAGCATAGTGCGCATAGACAACGTATTGGTTGTCATCATTCACCACCCCATTCTAATAGCTTATGACATTTGATTAATGACAAAAATGGGGGCCACAATTTCTCTGCACACTGTTTGAAAAGTAATTTAAATAAGCGATATCCCTTCACAATTCTCCCGAGTATCATTCTTATACTAATGCGTCTGATTTTTATTAATGATTCAGAAAGTGTCGTTTACGAATGTTGAATACGATTTCAATTTTATTAGAATTGATGACTGATATGTATTTACAGCGTAAAAAATGGTTCTATAAAAATTAAGAAAAACAAATATATTAGTCATAATACAGAAAGCAGCTATTCATTTTAATTTCCCCAATGCATAAGAAACTATAATATACGTAAGCGTGGTGATTAAGGCATAATAACCCCCCACACCGTATAATAAACCGTATTGAATATACTGGAGTTTTAATCATTACCATCAATTTTTCTAACAATTAGTTTATATAATATGTATGTATATTTATTCATGTAAGGTGAAGTGTACAAATCGCTTTAACCTCTCAAACACCTAGAACCACGTCAGCAAGTCAATTTGTGAGGCAAATTGAGCTAGTGCAACACGCAACGTACAATGCCGTAGTTGCAATCTAGAGAACTTGGCGTGACGTTGTAATTTGTTTCAGATTCTTAGTTTTTTAAAGGGGCATTTGTATTGAGGCAACGTTTGAGAAATATTTTGATTTAATTTAGAAATAGTAATTCTCGTGGCCGATTGGTTGTATGCTACCGTGATGTCTTAGACACCGGGTTCCATTTTTGATTGGAATAAAATTTATATTATGTTGCGTTGAAACGATAGTGAAATAGAGGTAGCTTACAGATTTTTCGATTTTTTTTATATAAAGTCAATTAATTCTTGATTTATATGAAGTATGGATTAAAATAGGAAAATAACTTATAATATGAAATTATGTTTAATCAATTTAAAGTTTTCATAAAGGTGACTGAGAAAATTCAATTGAATCATCAGCATAGCTCACGGTCCGTTACTGATTTATTTTAGGTTCTCTAATAGCTCTTTGTAAGTGCAAGTTATTTTTAGCGGCCTCGTCCATTCATAGAATATTTATAGATGCGTTCTTTGTTATTTTCCTTGGTGCTTGAACACTTGCAAACTGACTGTTTGTATGCAATCAAATTACGTCTTAAATATACAACATAAAATTTGCAGCGAAATTCAAGACAACTTGAAACTACTTTGTTAACAGTAGTAGTAGTAGCTATTTATATAATGTAATAATTAAAGTAAACAGATCTTTATAAAGTGGCCTTGTTTAAATTCAATGAGAATTGTTTATAAGTAATTAAATAAATCTCACTAAAGCCGCCGTCTTTGTATCCGAATTAAAAATTAAAAGTCTAAAATGAATTTTCACGGAACAAAAGTATGAAAATTTAATTATAACCGGACATCCATAACCGTTTTCCACTGAAATGGCGCATTGTTTTAAGATTTCCGAGTTTTAATACACTCCCCCAAACGTCATAATTCGTGAGGTGAAGGGTGAAAGGGTCACTTATTTATAAACCAATTAAAAGCACTGCGAATGTTCGATTTTGACTGATTGCGTTAGTTTTTTAATCATGTTGTGCATTATTTTTTTGTAAGAAAATGAGTGCACTTAAAATGACTTATATGCTCATAATTGCCGTACATTGCTAAGAAATTTTTCCTTTTTTGAAATCCGATGAAAATAAAGTACTAAAATACACTAGTCCACGCATCTTTCTTTCCACCACATTTACGTTGCGAGGCGTGCCAAATGACACCCATTATGGGATTCTTATTAGCACATTTATACTGACATTTCCTCTTTACGACGGCTCCTTTAAAAGGGACTCTTCGCTTCTAGATTCGCTAGTGAAAAATTTTAGCTTGAGAAAGAAATGTATATTTATTAGAAATTATATAAAGAAATGTATAATATGCATATTTGTTTATGAGAAACCAAATTATGTTTATATTTAACTGTAAAATTCTAGATAAGTGTTTCCCAACCTGTGGTATGCGGACCTCCGGAGGTCCTCGGTGACATTTCTAGACCATACATAAATGAAATGCCAATAATAACTAAATAAATACCTAATCTAGTTCTTATTTTGTTTATTTAATTAGTATAATTTAAGATTACTATTTTTTGTATTATTTTATTTTTTAAGTAATCCGTGGAAATTGTCCTTCAATCCCTAGGAGAATAAAATCCCTGAAATAGGTTGAGAATCGCTGTTATAGAGTTAAGCTTGTGTTATGTTGTTTTACTTTTTTAATACAATCCATAGATATCATTTTGCTCAATTATTTAACAGCATAAAGCAAAGTTAATTGCCCTTACGGAATAAACCATTATTCATAAAAAATTCAGTTTAAACTTTAAATAACGTAAAAATGTTCCTGTTGTAAAATAATATTGAATTTTATTTTGTATGTAATTATATTAATTCTTCTGAAGAGGACAAACACCGTAATCGGTGTTTATTAACCTTAACCGACATGAAAGGATGGTCATTAACAACCACAATATCTCAAACTTGATACGATTAAATGTATATTTTATGAGGGTCAACATATAACATTCAAAATGTTATGACACTTGTCGATTTGTAAGCATAAATATTTAAAATGAAAATTTTCAATTATATATTTGTATGTTTCACTGATATAGTACAAATATAAAAATAGAAGGGAATTAATTTTAGAATCGATTACATAAGTGTATTCTTCTTTTCAATAAAGGCTGATAAAGTAAATATACTGTCAATAATTTTTCTATGCATTACTATTTTATTTGTAAACAAATATCTTTTTGTATAAACTGTTGTTTCCAACTTCTACAAATTTCAACAGCTGCTTAGTACGTAGCTCGCCTCGGATTTATGCCCAAACTTAAACTATTCAGCTTAAATTCGTAATGTATACTCCAATGTTTGGCCGTTTTAATACAATTAAATTGTTAAACTTATTGAATTTATCAGATTATGTTCATAAAATAGGACCAACTTTAGATTCTTGATGGGTCAGTACAATACTGAAGACAGTTGAAACACAATAAATATAATTAATCAGTCTTGCCATTGCAACTGATATTATCGCTGGAAGCTCGTCCTCGTTTATTAAGAATTCATATTAATATTTTAAATATTATTAAAATATTATTTATATTTAAATATTATTTAATATAGATGATGTGTGAGTACTATGAAGATTCAGTGTTGGTTTTGTTTGTTGTACTACATACATACAACATACAACAGTTATTTTAAACACTCAGTGGTCTGTTCTTTGCATTAAATTATTAAAATAAACATCTAAGTTATCTTATATTTATCATTATTCTTTAAAATATTGATATTGTATGTTATTATTTTCAGCATAAGGTAATTCCAATTTAGCATATAAAACATTCTGTTTCTAATTTTAACTTTAACAGTTATTAATTCCTTTTACTTACGGACATATTCACCCTTCCACCCCTAGCCCTTTATTTATTGTTATTTGCATTCAAAATGTTATTTTAAAGTTATTATAACTGACAAATTTAACCAACTTGGACCCTCTATATATTATTTCGCAGCAATCGCCTACGGCGTAGTCTCGTAGCGGTGTCGTAGTATTCACGCACTAAATGCTACAACTTTGTCAACCCTGCAGCTATAGCGAAGGGCCTCTTCAGTTATAGATAATATTGGATATTTCCCCTTGTTTCACCCCTCATGGGGTGATTTTTAATAATATATTCTGGATGACTCGTTCATATAGAAAACAATAAAAATCAATTATTAAAGTAAGTACTTAATGCATCATAAACTTATCTGTCAATAATAATTTTAAAAATTCGTAAACTGAGTTTGTACAAATTTGTAAATGATGTATGTTCTGCTGCATCATTAACATTAATAATATATATGAAGATACTATGGAGTATGATAATAAAATTTAATATCTATTCTAACTTATAAAATCATACATTCGTTTAGACATTTAAACCAGACATTAGTAAGATAAATAAATTATGTTGTGGCAAATTGGGGAATCGCTGAACAAATTGAACGCTCGTCATTAAGCTTTAAGCAAATAGACAACACAAACAAACAGACAACGTAATCCGTCAGTATACGGAACTGGTGTTAATGCTATCTAGCTTTATCGATAGCTTTCTTTAAGCTACAACTAAAATCTCCTAAAATATGATAGGTTATTGAATATATAAAACTAAGATTAGTGTGGGTACACTTTTTCATTAAAATATATATTAAAGATTCTTATTTTATCAATAATATACAATCATACTATATAATTATATTATGTTTTATATATCAAACGATAATTATGGAAAAAATATAACATGCACTAAAAATGTAATGACGTTTTAAGTTATATAAACGTTTAATTTTGTGCGGCGCGCCACCATTCTGTCGTATTTGACCAATACGACTTGTGGTCCACAAGACATAGGACTTGTGGTTCAAAAATAAATGCATACACATCCCTAAAGGGCCAGCAACACACCCGCTGCCTAGCAAAGGCTGAGAGTGTACATGGCTTGGCGGACCGATTTTCCTAGAGAATCGTCCTAGTCGTTTAACTCCTTATTTTCAAAAAATAATAATATAGAGCTAACATTTATAATGCAGTAACTTTTGATTTGTCACGTACTCAAGCTAATTACATAAGTTCTCATTGATAATTTCATTAAAATATTATATAAAGCTGAAGTAAATGCAAATATATTTGTTAAAGCATATTTCCATAGCTTGAAACGATCGCTATTGAGTGAGATATTATATGTGGCATGCCTTTGCTACATTTCCCTCGCCGTATAACTCTTACCAGGGTTTTCTTTGTGTAAATTGCTCTGTCGCTATCACTAACACGGTTGCGTTCACAAAAATAACGAGCTATGTAACTAGAGGCCTATTTGGATATTCTTTTGATGATACTTAAGTTGGTTCAGAGGATAATGTATAGCTGATTACATTTTGTGAAACCTTTCCATACTACATGGATAACCATTTTAATTTTTTCAACTGAATCATAAATTAAACAAAATTAAATACTAGGTGAACCGGTGAATTTCATATCACTTACTTAGATTGCTGTTAAATTTGGTGAAAACCGAAGTTGAATAAATTTAATTAAAACGGCTAAATTACAGAAAAATCAAATAAAGTTCAAATCTTGTTTCTCCCAACAGACCTTTCCAGATTTTCCACGAATATTTCAAGATTAAATTTTGTCAAATTGGTCCAGCTGGTCTCCAATTATTACTAATGTTTTTTTTATGGTATAGCGGTCAACGGAGCACGTGGATCTCATATATGGTAAGAGAACACCGCCGCCTATAGACAACCGCCCCACAGTCCGCGCATTGGTTGTGTTGACGGCTTTTTACGCCGGTTAAGCGGGATTTTAGATAAATAAATATAAATTTCTTTATATATATACTCCTAGATCTGTTTAGAATTAATATTACATCAATATCATATATAATTGCTTAGTTTGACAGGCTGTAAATGACGAGTTACTATGACAACGTTAATTATGATGCCATAGCAACCTCGTAATGTGGCGGAAACTTTTTTCTGCAATATTACGAAAATTATTAAAGTTTTGTTTGTTCTGCAGAACGTGTGTATTTTTACTATGATAAAATTTGAATTGTGAAACTAGTCAGTTTATAAGTACTTCATAGAATGTATAAACAAAAATTTACTGCATAAAAGTGCAGCTCGAATTCCCAATAAGCTAATATTCGTAGCTCCTAAATCAATGTAATTCGAAAACTACAGAAACTGCACGTTACGGCCAACATAAACCGAGAACTGTAACTTTTATTCGGCTATAAATCTACTGCCATTCAACCGGTTATTTCTGGATTTTTCTAGAAATTTCCCCCTTGATACCTGAACTTTATTACGATTTCTATCGAGACCTAGTAAATTAACTTTATTTTGTTATCCCGTGTTCAAATTTTTCTAATAAATGCTTATTATAGCGAAATTGGTATAATACGATAGATGAAAATACTTTACTTAAAGGATTGTAATTTTTTTTATTACTATTTAACAAATCACATTATTACAATAATTCCAGCTTTAACGTTATCTCGATAGAGATTAATTTGCGCCCGTTGGAGTGCCATGCTTATGTACAAATTAGGCCAGCTCGTCCGAAGCGATACCACGGGCTCGTTGTATTTGAACTTTCGACTATTTTTTGCTGAGTGAGTGAGTATATAGGAGGCCCTTAAAAAAAATTACTTAAAAAATTCTGTCCACGGGCGGCGGTGTTCTCTTGCGATATAGGAGACCCACCTGATCTGTTATCCGCTTTACCATAAAAATAAATAAAAAATAACCTTTTCAAATATATTATGTCTTGGCGTGAGTAGAGGTTATTCGTATTAAATCGGAATTAGTATTTCGAAAGCTTGCAATTAAACCGCCTAGAAACTGTTCCTAATTTTGTGTTTTCCTGACTTGGCTTCTTTAATTGTATATTTTGACATCATGTGCACTGGAAGCAATAATATTTTTGAAACAGTATATAAAAATCGAATAAAGATTTCTGCATTCAAATTGTATGGGCTCCGCTGCATGCGTTCTTCAATAAACGAGGCAATCACTCGGTTTTACGCACGACCGCGCACCCGTCTAGGCTGGCTTATTTTTTATTTAGAAACATTCGGGTATTGAAGGTAACTTTCACATTGATTGATCAAATGCCTTTAATTTTATTTCCACCGTTACACGCCGTTGTGGTGTGATGGGCTACTTTTAATAATTTATAACGAATGAATATTAACGTAACATAGAAGTGTTATGATAATTCTTTCTAAGCAACAATTGAAAAATTCTATAAATATAACTATATAATATATATTACTACATAAGATAAATAATAATAAGTGATATAATTAACAGACAAAATTCAGTAGTCAATTCCTATATTTTAAGAAATTGAACAAATATTGGCTTAGAATCTTAAAATCTCATAAGCCATTTTTTTATTATCTTGGTTTAACTCCAATACGAACGAGGCCCAATACAGCATTGCGCCAAACGATTTATACTTTATCGCATTCAAGTATTTATGTGAATCAAATGTAGCTCTCAACGAATATCAAATCAAGGCTTAAATATTTAAAATATAGAATTGTGGTACACATTTTTATAATATCTCAAGTTCATAATCCAGTTATTAATAGATGAGTATATTGACAATGTCATGAACTTCGAGGTCATAAAATTTAAAAATATTTTAGGAGTTATCACAAAATGGACGAATGAATTAAAATAATTTTACACAGCTTTTGTACGACAAGCATTGCTTAGGTCTTGTGTAATATTTCCATCAAATAACTAAAAAATGATTCATGTGAAATGCCGCTTCAATGGCTTTTCATTTTCTGTATATATACCATATTTTTAATGTTATATAAAATTACAAACCAAACAATTAATGATCGATTCCTTCATTTTTCATAAATTTAACCACACACTCCCAAACCGTCATGAAAGGCAATTAAAATCGCACTTTGGCTAATTTCCATTTTCATCATATAATAGATCACTAGAGGAATTTCATGCGACCCCGTTCCACGATTGGCAGCGCATTAGTAAAGGCTTTTCATTCCTCCCCCCACCCCCTTGATAGTTAATTAAACGTCAGAAGGGAAATATTCGTGTCATTAGGAAAACTAGCGCTGCAACGGAAAGAAGGCTGTATGGGTTTTTATGAGAAATTGCCTGAGGCTGACGTTGTCGTGTTTGCTAAACACTTCCAGCTTTTTTACTTTTTAGGTGTGATTTTGCGACGAAGAAAAATATGCAGAAATATTCGTGGATTTTTGAGCTTTTTATCCTAGTGTCTGATAAAAATTTCTGATTTCAATTTAAACAGTTTAAATTAAGTACTTTGAAAACGACTTTCAAATAATAACGTTTTACACGATTAAATATAATTCAGCAAAGCAGGTTCATTAGTTGATAGTTTATATTTAATTAAGTTTGGATACGTCGTGAAGGATTAATGTTTTTCTAGGTATTCGGCCATTTCCATTATCTGACAGCATCGCTTGATGGTTGGAACAACACAAGACCTAGCTTAGACGGCCTGGTTTCATTCCAAAGGAATAAAGGACTATGGCATCCAATGTTATGTTTCAATTTCTCTTGTTTTGCTTGCAACAATATCTGGACATGAGTGATGTGAACTTCTAAGTACATTGCATACAATAACACAGGCGCATACGCTTTTATAAAATATTATTATGAATTAATAATAAATGTTAATGTCGGTCTGAAAATCATTAATAAAATCAATGTCGTTGCGAAATACCGATGTCCATGTAATTTATTATTATGAAGAAATTATGAATATAAAGTTATTTATGTATCGTTCAGGTTTTTGGGTATCATTTTGGCTGCGATCCAAATTATAATAATGGCCCAGCTCGAAACATTTTGTAAAATAAAACCCTCGCCAATAATGTTATGATATCAAAATTTTTTCCATTCTTCGTTACACAGATATAAAATTTTTTATTATTTTCAAGTCTGCAATGAATTGTAGTTTATTTGATAATTTCTTTTAAACAGTGTTTTAAAGGCATTTAGGCCAACATTTAGGCCGTCAATATCAATTGTTTACCTAAAGAATATATATTAAATTTAAAAACATAAATTATTCTGCTTTGTTTGTGCACACTTAAAAGTCCTGCACGTGTGGGATTTTATGAAAACGTCTGAATATAGGGTTAATATATGGATATAGGGTTTTGCAACAGTCTGGCCGAAACAAAGGATTTGTCGAGTGGATCATCAAATAAAGAGTTTTATCTCATGGGATCCCTTGTGAATGCGCCCCTATAATTGCTACATCCCCTCCACTTTCGGTGTAACAGATGCGCGATTTAAAATAAGAAAATTAAAAAGATCATCAGCCAATTGTGACTGAAAATGTGACTGTTTTCTTTTCCTATAACTGTTAATAGGTCTACCACGAAGCGAGAGGTATTGGCTTCGAATCCCGGTCCGGACAGTTATAAATTATAATTTAATTTATTCGGTTTCTGGAAGAGCTTGACAGTGGCCGGGCGAGTGTCTTGATACTGTCACACCCATGGAATAGCCCTGCTGAAGCATTTGTGGACGCACTAATTGGGCCGGCTCGCCCGAAGTGATACCACGGGCGCACAGAATACTTAACGTGAAACGGTACATGTACTGTTTTGCTGAGTGAGTGAGGATATCGATGGTACCTAAAAATGCCGTTTAAAAATAATGATGTTTATATGTTGTTAATTTAAGTATCCCAATTTGGACTCTTGATTCAATTACATAGGCGAAGTTACGATGCTTGAAAGATTTTACCTCGTTAGGAAAAATAACCAAATTTTAGATATTATAAAAGTATAAAATGATTCGTTGCTATGTTATAATAGCATTGAGATCATTGGAAAAAAGTTTCTTGACGTATAATGTAAGAATATATAAATGAAACTGATATTATTTTTAAATATTAGAAAAGTCCTACTGAAGCATATAGCCCAAGTGCCGTAAAAAACCGGCAACACAAACTAAGCCCGGATTGTGGTGTGGTTATAATAGATCCTGCTGATCCATTAGCCGGTATTCGTTAAAAACAATGGTAAGTTTGTACATAGTTAAATAATACATAGAATATCAGGCGCAATCATATATTTCGATCACGAACTGTCGCTTTCATCACTAATTTTCCAAGTTCCTGTCATATTTCACGGGAGCCATTGAACAAAAGTCTGAAGATTATAAAGGTCAAGAGCTATTGTAACTTTTTAGAAGTCACTAGGTACATATGAACGTGACCGCATTACATCTCATAAGGCTGGATACACGCGGTTATTTTTAAATTGTTACAATAAAAACAGATGATAAGTTATTGATTAAATATATAAAATTACGTAGTATTTAATAAATACACATAAAATTTAAAAATACAAACATTTCTATAAGATATTACTACATAATATAAAGCACTAAGCCAAAATATTTCAAAATACTACAGTTAACCGTAAATATTTCAGCGTTACCAAAACGAAAATGTCTAGCTACACCTGAAATAAAATTAGTCCTAATTGATATATCATCATTATCGGCCTATCAAGTCCACTGCTGGACATGAACCTCCCAAAGACGCCCACCTATTACGATCTTGAGCGATCTGGATCCAGCGGTTGCCCGCTATCTTCATGAGATCGTCTTTTCATCGCGTAATTAATTGATATATGAATATGAATAAATGTATAGATAGTTATATTAATTTGTTCTCGAATTCACTCCTAAAATATTCCATTACATCATTAAAGCAATACAAACGTTTCATTCTCATCTACAATAAACCCTTTGTACTTTGAATGGGACCAAGCAAATTCAAATATTACAAAGTATTATGGTATGACATCATTTAGTACCCAATGAAATCGTTGTATGTATTCATATTGTTATTTTATACTATTTTTTAAATATTATTATAATGAAAAAAGACCAGGTGCTATGTAGTCTTAGACTGGAGTACTAGACAGTTTTATTTCTCTTTAGCAAATTATAATAAGTGTTTAGATGATTTCACATCCCTCCTTGGATCAGGTTTCAAACTTAAATATATGAATAAACTGTTCACAAAATACCAACGTGAAACAGTTTAGTACTGTACTATGAGATGGTTATTGGAGGCGTAAAAACTCGGCAATAACCAAAGTACAGATTGTAGTTCGGTTGTCCATAGTTAGAGGAGACACGCTTGTTCAGTTGCCCGCTATTCAAAACAAAAAATTCAAATGTCAATCATTTAATTATGAAGGTATAGAATTCTATGCTTACCTGTGTTCGTGTCTTGTTTAGGTCTATGAGGGTAGAACACAAAAATGTATGAAATAGGTTTAGCGTATCCATTATGCTAAATATAAGATAAATTAATCTATTTTAATCATCCTTCCATATTGGCCTTGACTTTGCAATTTTTTAAAAATATATTTCGGGCGACAGTTTTTTCAAGATTGAAATATAATGTACCATAACGACAGTGTAAGTATTTCTAAATGATATTAAAACTGTTTCGGAAGAACTTACAGTTCCTTTTTGAATAAATCTGGCAACATATGGTATCAGTGACACATTGCATATCCTAAAATCTACATTTGCAAGCAATATTACGCTTTATTTCTTCTGCTTTAGCTTTGTGTAAATAGTTTTACAAAAGTAGATCTAAATGTTGAAGAATAAGGTAGATTATTTTTATTTATTGGGTATTAGACCACGTGTCACACATGTTTCTTTATAATAAACGGTAAACAATATCGAATGTTGAAAGCATTTTCTCGTTATGAATGAACGATCTATACATAATTTGAAGGATACGTAATTGATATTAGAGTCCAAAGTGAAATACGTAATAATGTAAATTTACGTTAGGCTCGTGTAAGTAATGGTATGTATAAATGATACTTTAAACTTAAATAATTTTTTATATTTACCAATGAATCTATTATAGCGTTATTGATTCGTCCATAGTTCTATTATGAAATAACTAGGGTACTTAGAATACGTCGTCAAGCCCATACTTCTGGGTCTTATGTGATACTTTTTTGTACATCGGCGAATTATATTTTTATATAGCATAACATATTAATTATAATTTATTTAGATGTATTAACTTTATTATTATAAAAATTCATTAAAATCCATTCAGTGGTTAGGGTTTTTATAGTAAAAAACATCCATCCATCTATACAAACTTTCGCGTTTGCAATATTATTACAAAATAATACATATTAAAATGGATTATTTTTATTTTACAGGTGAGTCGCAATTGCATGGAGATGACTGCGGTTATAGTTATATAAGTAAGTTCCGTTTTTATACTGAATTTCTCATTTTAAGGGATTGCCTGGAGTGATTAGCTCTGATGCATTTATTTCCATTTCGCTTCGTATGTAGTAAATATGCAATATTGAGAAGGATAAGTAGTTTTAGTGTCTAATTCTTTTATAACTAAGTACTGGCTATTTAAATACTTATCAGAATTCTTTAATTAAGGCTCCCGTTGAAAATATGCCAAGGATATAGTTTTATCATGTAGAAACAGACTGAGTTAGTTAAGTCAATTAACAAACTTCGTTTTCTTACCATTTGATAAACTATCCGGGCGTTATACTCGATGAAAAATTCATTGAGCTCAGACAGGCGCTGAATATTCCGGGATTGATTTTATAAATTAATTATACTTTAATGAGTTTTCTTTTCATATTAATTAATCAAATCGGATTAGTCTTTATGAGTTTAAATGGGTCCAAATAAATTATCATTTTTATTTAGTCGCGATTTTGATACTCGCGTGAATAATTGTATCACTCGACAAAAGACTGCCCTATGTGAAAGCTCTTACAATAAGCACAGCGTCGCTTTTGAATTTATTATTCACTAACATACTCGTATCCTCAAGATAAATATTTACAATTTATATTATGTATGTAGTAGTAACATATAGATATATTATACTACTATATGTCTCTGATATATTAAGAAAAAGGCACTAGAATAGGTTTTCAATGAAATACTAATTACTGATGATTTTTGAGTAGTTCGCGGCAACCATTTTATTATTTAAAAAACGTATTTTTAGTATAAATAAATTCAAAACTCGATTGCTTTGAACGCTTTTGCAGGGTCTATTTCTAAGACTAGGATGAGATTTTTTGGTCCTTGTTAATAAAAAATGTCAGTACGAATGTTCACGCTACGTTAACTCACACACTTACAATTCACTCCGCGTCTAGCTGTCCGCATTGATGCGATCTCGCTCGCGCACGCTGCAAACAATATCTCCGTTTCAGCGTTGCATTCGATTGCAGCTGACTTCAACGAAATTCACATTTGTTTCCTCTCTAGAATAGAACGGCGCTGATTTCGTATTCGACGTATGAGGAAGGGGCGCATTGACACTTTTTGTTTTTCGCTTTCTTGGTAAAATGGAAATCCTAAATCATCACTTACGTCCGCTGAAATAATGTTTGTCTTCGAAGCGTTTCCGTGTGTAATATATTTTTTGGTACTTGGATTGGACAAATTTCGGCTGTCCGACTGGTAGCGGCTGTTCTAACAACTTGATTAAAAATCCATGAATAAAATATGAAAAGTGGTCCATTATGTACAAACTGAAACACCAAACGACAACAATGAGATATAAAATATATAATTTGTTTATTGATTGTTGAGCACCTTACACACAGTCACCGGCATAAAAATTGCAGAGGTTTTTCTAAATAATGTGAAATTTACATGAATTATTTTTATTTTCAGTTAAGCAACGTCAGGCGATGATCTGACTGACAAAGGTACTCATAATATGCTTTTCTAAAGCACTGTGCTTTTGTGATGTCTGCTTAAAACACTTCTTCGTAAAAAAGTATATAGGTGTACGTATTAACTCAGCTCTACATAGATATTGTCAAAAATATTATTTTTAGTTATAAATTCGAAGATTCGGCTATATAAGCATGTTGTTTAGACATTGAAGCACGATTTGCATAAAATATTAATATGCCTGGTAATTTATATATATTTGCAATGCAATTTAGTCAATTCTTAAGTAAAAATAAAAGTATGTATTTACAAATTAATAAACGCATGAAGTTTGGAGTAGATGTAACACTCGAAGCATATTATGTATGTATATCACGTAATTGCCTCATTTCTCGAAGGAAAAATCGTTTTTCATAACGCACCTTTGGAAAATATGTTCTTCATAACGCGGCAAAGTCCACGATAATTTAATGCTACGAAAGAATAATATGTAAAATACGCCTTCCGGGCAGTGTGCGGCTTGGCGATTTCGGTCAATCTTACCCATTAAAGTACCCATCTTTCGGCCCCTTATCTTACCTTAATATAAATCTCTATTTTACACTTTCTTACTATTTTTTATGGAAGTTAGACTAATAAATCAAATAACCAGATATTAATTAAGTTACACCACAAGATTTCACAATCTGAAACTTTTGTAAGATATATATTTAAAGTTTATAAAATTATATAACATGTTATTTTGATTATATTAATTTAATATATGTTTTATTTAATTGCTGGTAAATGAACAGGGAGCTCACCTAGGGCAAGCGGTTGTCGGCCCATGGACACCCCCAGCCCTTGCAGAGCCGCGGGTGCGTTGCCGGCCTTAAAGAAATGTGCACGCTCTTTTCTTGAAGGGTCGTATTGGTTTAGAAATACGCATACTGGCAGCTGATCTGTCTTTGCTAAAAAGTGGACAAATTAGAGGTAGCTCTAATATTACGCAAAAATATAATTATATTATAATAATAATTATGTCATAATATTATTATATTATAACATATTATATTGATTTACTTGTATCATCATTTATTTGTTTTCACAAATATTAATGCAATCACAGAAAATAAGAAAGAATTAAAATTAGAATTATATATTGTATTGGCCTACCTAAAGTTCTACGTAAGTGCCTAAATTTTGATAAACAAACACAAGCTATAATAAATATGGTAAATAGATGAAATTTATAACTAATTTCAGGTGTAGTTGAGTCAGTATACTTATCAAGTCTAGACATACAAAGACGACTATCGAGATCCGAGATAACATTTCTGAAACCTTTTGAGGCAGCTGCCGCAAGATTTTAATCAAGAAAATCTGTCGTTTAATGGAAGGGGAAACTTAAATAGTTCGCTGCGTCATCGGGCGATGCTGAATACTCACCAATTTGATTATGCCGTTAAATCCTCGTAGCCAAGACATTTCTGTTTGTAAACTTTAATGCAATGCTACCGAACTACTTTATAAGTAGTTTCTCCGAAAATATAACAGTTTTTGCGTAATATTAGAGCCAGTTCTAATTTATCCACTTTTTAGCAAAGACAGATCAGCTGCCATTAGGGGTATTTCCAAATCAATACGACTTGGGGACCTGCGAGAAAAGAGCGTACTCATTCCTTAAACGACGGCCACGCACCCGCGGCTCTACAAGGGCTGGGGGTGTCCATGGACCGACAACCGCTTGTCCTAGGTGAGCTTTCTGCTCGTTTGCCATTAATTAAATTTAAAAAAATATATAGAAAGATAGAAATTGCTTTTAAAACGAAAGGTTTTAAGGTCTTAATACGTATATAAATGTTTTTATGTAACATGAAACAGCATAGAAGTTTTAACTGGTTTAAATTTTACGCCTTAACTATTTTACTGTGTACAAGTTTTATTCATTCGCCTATTGTCGTTACCTAGTTCTGTAAATAAATTTTTTACACAGAGTCATATATGCATTTATAAACGTCCTAAAAACTAGTAACAGACTGTTCATAGCACGCGCAGATCTGAGAGAACAGTCAAGAAACACAGCCGGGTTTCATTTTTTATCATATTGTTTACAATGTTTTAAGTTTTAATGCGAAACTGGAGCTAATGACGTCATAATTCCAATAGACAGTGTAATAAATGCTCTAAATATGAACCCAAATCTGATTAGAGTCGAAAAATCGAAATTTTGCCGTCCTTGTTCCATTTATATTCGAAAATCGATTCACCACGCTTCACAGGGTGGTGGTTGCAGGCGTCTGCGGTTGCAAGGAAATTGCTGCCTTATTTGGTGACCAAATTGCAGTCGCTTAATTATTAAACTTGCCTGAAAGGGGCTACAGTTTATCCTCGTCGTTAACTTGAGTATGGAGTATAAAAGTTACGCTTATAAGGTGTCTTAGTTTAATTGACTTCATACTGAACCTTATGTTCTGGGAGTGTTTATTAAATGTAAGCCTTAGGTACATGCGATATATTACATATATGTAAGTAATAATACTGATTGGGCCGGCTCGTCCGAAGTTATACAACGAGCTCAAAGAATACACAGCGTGAAACGCTACTTGTACTGTTCCGTAGAGTAAGTGAGGATATAGGAGACTGTTAAAAGTGCCACTTGAGTGGCGTAAAAAGTCAGAAACACATCCAATGCACGGACTGTGGCGAGGTTGTTCATGGGCGTCGGTGTTTCTGACCATATAGGAGACCCACCTGCTCCGTTATAAAAAAATCCGTTGTAGAATAAAAAACAGTTGCACTGGACAATCTCGACAAATATTATATATATCGGACAACGGAGCAGGCGGATCTCTTATACGGTAAGAGAACACCACTTCTTAAATATCATCTTTCAGTAAACAAAATAGGAGCAATTGTATGTTAAAAAAATCTCAATTCAGAGTAACTGTAAACTGTCAACAAAAACTGTTCTTGATAGAAAGAACCCTACAAACGATTTATAGTTCAAGTTTTAGATGGAAAAACTTTGTAATCTTGTCTTTGAGCTTACTGTCTCTGGAGGGAAATACTTCTAATGTAGCAAACAGATTTTTGTTGACCCTAATCATTTTGGAACTTTAATTATTAAGAGTTATTAAGAGAAATGAAAGAAAAATTACATTAAAAAATGTTTTTTAATTTTATTGAAATGTTATTAATATTATGCCACTGAATTTATATTTTGTACTGTTAGTGGTAGACTAATTTTCTCTATTTCCTTCTGAGGATTATATTCTCTATAAGTGAAATACTTCTTAAAGTATAGCCAACTATATTAAATACGTCCCAAGAATGGATTAATAGAAGAGGAAGGAAAGAACGGACATCATTTTTCTAAACCATTACATTGTGATATATCAAGCCATTATTTTTAGAAAGCTTTGTTGAGCATTTTTTATGACTATAGCTGTCTCTTTTTGACGACCAAAATAGAAGGAGAGGAAATGAATTAATGATTGCCTTTATCAACATTATGGTTAGATTTATAATAGAAAACTTATTATAATTTTATTAATTACTATGAACGATTTCGTCGGTCGTAATATTTCTTAATAAACTTACCAAAAACGGCCAAATTAGGAAAGCAAAGGACAATTTTAAAATCGACGCAAACTTTGAATAAATATTTTAAAAATATCTATAAGCCTTGGTAATAAGGTCTCAATAAATAACGCTTCCAAACCAGACAAGAACAGGAGGAAGAAAATTAAAGATTTAAAAATACGCAACATACTTTCGACTGTACCCTAAACGTAATATGGTAGTTTTTCCCGTGTATTTTACAGGCAGCAAAAGATAATCTTGTTGGAAGTCATTTTTGACCAATTTCCCTCGGTATTGAAAAATATTTTATGAAGGCTGACGTGATGTCAGTAGGTTTCTGCTCTATTTTCTAGTCTACTGTTTTAACAATCATTTATTGATGGGTTATGGGCAAGTGTGTTGATTAAAATTTTATTCCGTTTCGTTTGATAAAACAACGACGTTTAACGTCAGCGATCCTATTTATAATTCTTGATACACGTGGAAGTACTGATCTCTTATGGTTTTGATTTATTAATGAGATTTAATGCCGCTAGTCTCCATATATCTAAGATTTTAAATAGCCTTACAAATAATGTTTTGTATGCAAAAATCATATGAAATTATTGTTTATTTATGATTGTGCATTTTAAAAAGATCATTTACGAAAACTATTTTTTTCTTAAATCATGATAGGTACGGGTAGATAAAATTAGAAGTCTAACACTTACATAAATAAAATACGAGAAGTTACGCGAGCGATTTTGATTTTGAGTCAGAATACGCCGTCACACATTAATATTTCTTTGTTTATTTCTTTTCCTATTATTTTAATACATTAATATTAATATATGTTAACACAAAATATGCGTTGATAGTAAATAAAATTAAAATAATATAATTTATAATGAATTAAGATGATCTGGATAAACATTCTCTATATTTTTTTTAACCATGGAAGACCCATTCAAAACCATATGCTTACGCACTCATTGGTCTGGCTCACAGAATACCAGCGTGAAACGGTACTGATACCTACAGTGTTTCGTTGCATGAGTGAAGATATCAGAGGTTCTTGAAATTATACCGCTTTAGCGGGGTAAAAGTATAGCACAATTAAAGCGCTTTATGGCGCGTTTGCCCATGAACGGTTCTGATCTATAACCATTAAGTAGACCAGCCTGATGCATTGCCCACTCTACTTTTTTTATTTTTAATGTTTAAAATACGCGAGAGTTGCTGTAATTTACGTCGTTAAATAAAGTATCTTTAGTGAAAGTCGGAAACCTATTAGACGGTTATTAAAAAAAGCGCTTGGTGTACTTAGTTGTACTTTTCCGTTCTTCTGCGTCGCTTCGTTCGGTCAGGTAAGGCGATTAAACAATTCCACGCTGCCGTACTGTTTTATTGTTATCTTATTAAAGTGAAATTGTTTTAGACGTTCGGCTTTATACCAATGCTATTTTGAATATAGAATGGCCATTAATTTATAAACTCTGTCTCGATGTTCGTTTCGTAATATATAACCTTTTCAATTTATTATTTCTTAAGAGAAACATTCCATTCCAGAAGATCTCCAAGCTGCAGCTTGATAATGGACAATAGCAAAAGTACACCCGTAATATATATTGTAAAATTCCCCTTACGCTTATACCACGTTCAGTTGACAAAATATTCTATTACCCACATGTTGGCAATTACGCATTAGAGTAACATCAATCAAACGGTCTAAATCTGTCATCGGGACAATAAAAATGGTTTCTGTATGAGTCGTAATGTGCACTCCCCTGTTGGCAGTTTGAAGATGACGTCACCTGTCTTGCCTTTCGTAAGTGCCTTCGCTACGTACTGATTTTTTTGCTCTGATTGATTGGAAAAGTGTCAAATTATAAAGTAAACACACAGTTGAGATTTGAATGTCATTTGTGTAACACATGGCGCTTTGTGTCTGTAGTATCTTTAATTATAATGGTTGTGTTTTGATTCGCATTATATTGTTAATTCAACAATTCGTTTAAAGCACAATTAAATTTTTTTTAATGAAAATCGGAAGTCAAACGAGCAGAAAATCCGTTTAGTATAAGTAGTCGACCGGCACAAGTGCGTTGTCGGCCTTTCAGAGATCTCTTTTTTTACAGGACCCAAGCCGTATTGATTTATAAATAACTCAGCACACGAGGCATTTTGCCGCGAAAAATGCTCAGATGTTGAACGACAAACATCAAATACAAATGAAATTTTGTGCTTTGCTTACAAACGTATCATTTTTGTATACGCACCTAATGAGAAAAAGATTTCTATGGTTCTATACTGATATAATATAGTAATCTGATTTCGACGTTACTATGTTTGTTTGATTGTAAATCTTTTATTTTCAAAGTCCACGATTGAATTTTATACTTACCATTTTTCAGTCAGTTAACACAGGTCGTAAACCGAGCGACTGCATCTAAAAGCGTTGTAAAAAACTTTTGTCGCGCTCAAAACAATAAAGTATACTTCGAGAGGAAAGTTGTAAACTTATCTTGATGTCTCTATTTTAAAAATAGAGGAGCATATGTTTACATCGAATGACCGGAGCCAGAATTGAGTGCATTATGCTCGGCCCACGATAAATAATTTACCTTACATCTTTATTCCTTTGTAGTGTGTTCATTTGGCCTTTGTAAACACGATAATATTGAGGAACTGACGTACGCTTCGCGGATATGGTATTTATCATTTAGATTCTTTGTAGTTGGCTCTGTTAACGCTCACAATTTGTATGTAATGCTCACATTGGGAGACGTAAATTTCGAATTTAAATAAGTAGATACTATAATATTGTACGTTTATGAATAAAATTTACGACGTTGTATTTGACCGTCATAAATATTCCTCGTGAACTTTTCCACCGTGTTATTTGTTTATTAAATATTGTGTTGGCGGCTTTTTACGCCGCTATAGCTGTACCTAAGCTAAACTAATCGGGCCTCCGGTATCCTCACTTAATCTGCGAAACAGTACAAGTAATTTTATTTCATTTTGTAAATGTTTTCTTTTCAAATGTTAAACAAATGAAAATCCTTATAAGAATCTTACTGTGACTATTGATTGTTTATATTGTTGATCAGTAATAAGGAATAAACATTTTAGTGAAAAAAAGTAAACTTGATTGCCGTTGCATGGTTCTTATCGGTAGGACATAATGCGATTCTATTTCATTTTCAAATTCGTGCATAATCAAATGGATGAACTATATATGTTACTCTAAAACTGTGTCAATATAGTCCAAGAATAAATTCCCAAAAGTAAAAATAAGAGATCGCAAAGTGCCACTTTGCCGCCTACACAACGCATCAGCCATTTTATATAGATCTTCTTTATTCGACTCATTTCCTTCGCCGTCACACATCCTGACAGTTCATGTTAAAACGGTTATGTAGTTTTATTTTTTCGTTAGCACTATCCAAGTTTTATCGCGCCACCAAAGCTGCGTCTACATGAATCCATGTTATGATATTGACACTTAAGTAGATCCTGTGGGATGAATCTATGATTTTATGGTGGGCCAAATAATTTATGAGTTTTAGAATCAATTCTGGGTCCGATTAAGAGATAAATTCTCGATTTATTTTCTAGTTTAACGTGTTATCCTTGTTTTTGGGTTAAATTGGTCGTGTCCTTGTCTTAATGAATAGAGTGCATTTGTTTATCATTTGTAACCTCCAGCGTTGTCTAAAAAAAGCTGTAGATGCTCTGGTTTATTTAGTCGAATAGATTTTTATAATAACAATCACACAATTAGATCACCAAATAAAACTGAAAATGTATGCTGTAAAATTCATTTGCAACATTTTAAGTACACTCACAATTTTTTCATATAAACTTAACTCTCTATTTGCAATGATAATTCTTACATTTATTTATATGTAATACGGTGTTAGCATCATTGAAAATATAATTGAACTGGTTTTTACTTTTGATTAATAAAACTAATCTGAACATGCAACGGAACCTCATAAGCCATGGATACTACGTGACTAAATAATTCCACTACGTGTTCGATAAATAGAACAAAATCAGCAACACGTTACCGTATTTTGGGACATAAATTGATAACGTGGCCGCTTCCGATGATTAATTGACCCGATCTGACCCAAACAATTACTTCAATTATTTACCTCCGGTCCACTGTGTCTGTGCAATTCGATAGTTCTCCTTTAATTTGAATTATGTACGCATTCGGACGGTCCCGTTCAATTACGCCAATGTTCCAATGATCGATTCTTCAAACATCTCTGATGAATATTAATTATGAACAATTTGAACTTATTAAAGGCATCAACGATCAAGAGACGGAGCATCGAGTCGAGTGGACTCACTGAGACAATTCAACAAAGTTTTGCTTTAACTAATTTAAGCGTTAAATATACATCAAATATAATGGTGTTTTTATGTAAAGAATTACGAATGAATTGATATACCTTTCTTTTGTACAACTTAGCCCAGTTATTAAATAGTAAATATGTAATTAAATTTGTCGAAAATTTCATTTTATATAACAAATGTCCGTATAGATAAAGACAACGTTGGAAGCGACTAAACATCAATACGGTCTTAAAATTAATCTCGTTTTAAAAAATAGCAAAAATAAATTCCACATCGTGTCCGTGGGCTTAAATAAACGACAGTATCCAGCGTTGGTAATTACGTCCATCCATGTCTCATTAATAGATGCGAGGTTAGATACTTGCTTCAGTTTCTTAGGTGGGCTTGAAACTGATCATAATCAGTTTTAGTGCAACCAAATAACCATAAATCCCATCTCATTCGTCTAACTTTAGTTTCAAAATCGAAGTGATTATACGTTTATTTAAATTAGGAAAGTAAGCATAGTAGATGAAGACACGAAATAAACATTCCGTTAGCCGCACTTAAAATCCATTAAAACTTCCGAAGATCCAAACAACTTTGAGTTCTGTGTTTTCAACGAGGTGCTTATTTACGAAGCTAGACAAACATATACATGACATGAACGGTTGACCTCGTTTTCTAGAGAATTCCTTCCAAATAAGAGCGTTGCATGAATCAATACCGAGGCTGATAAATCACCGAGCTTAATGCACGTTTGATCTTCGATGTATAAAGGCAGTGAAATTTAAACAGTATAATACCAGCTTGATTTTGTTGTCATTTTAAACATGCCCTTCATACTTCATAATTGACATTTTTTACTAGGAGAAAATGCAAATAAGGAAGAGGGAAATTGTCTTTCAATTTCCCATGGCCAAGTTAAAGGTCAAAACAGTTCAGGGTCGCACGAAAGCCGCAAAAATATTTAGACGGGCAACTTTTAATGAGCTTCTCATTCGACTCATTAAAATTAGTCAACCATCATCCAAAAACAATAAACGCTGACCCACGTTTGGAAACTTCAAAGTTCTTTTTCATTGTAATATACTGTCCCCTCTGGTAGGCCAATCTCCCTCGAGTGGCAGCGTCGCTTGCCGTAGCCCGTTTGACGCCATATGTGACCATCCGAGTAACGGAATACTGTAAATCCTTAAGCGGGCGAAGTGAATTTCAGTTTTATTTGATCGGCTAAAGGTTTAAAGTTCAGTAAAGCTCTTGTGATGAGGGTGGCTGTGTCGGAATGGGGTGAAGTCCCAAAGGCGACGTACGGCGCGGCGCTCATCATTTCCCCATTGTCTCGTTAGACAAAAATCAAAAACAAACACTCGTCGGGATTTTTGGATCTAAGTCCTGATGATTCGCAATGATTTTGTTGATCGCTGTGTTTATTTGGCCTTGTAGCTGATTGCGCCTTTGGGATTAGAAGCCGGTATGTCGCTCGGAACGATTCTCTTCCAGAAATGATTTGTACTTCTTTGTTGGATACAAAAGGTCATTATTGAACTGTTTGTTGGTAAAATTTTATAAACTTCGAAAAATATTGAGATGTAATAAATTTTATAACTTTTACTACTACTTTTCAAAAAGCTAATTAAAAATATTTCAGTGGTTACAGTAATTTATTTTAAACAGTAAATATAATAAGATACCATGATTTTACATTTTGAAGCCATGTTTGAGATTCAATTATAAGATGAATAATAATAAGCGGGCAACCGCTGGATCCAGATCGCTCAGGATCGTAACGGGCGTCTTTGGGGGAGGCCTATGTCCAGCAGACTTGAATAGGCTGATGATGATGATGATGAATCATTAGAAATGTATTATTTGTTTTTTATCTTCATCTTCTGTACTCTAATACTGGAATGTGTTCTATGTTCTGTCTGGCTAAAAATTGTCACTAAAGTAAATTCTAAAGTACTACTACTACTAAAAATAGATTTATATTTATTATTTATTTGTCTAATGGCATGACAAAATACGTTAAGTTTCTGTGTTGAAAGTAGACACATAGACAGGCATCATACATCTAGACTACTCAATAGACAAAAAATATATTAAAGTACCAATGTTGTTTAGATACTTCAAAAAGCGGTCAGTTTTTCATACAAATAAACTGACTTTCGCATTTATATCATTTGTCTGGATTAGGGACGCGAGGAATAAGGTTCAAATCGGTACGGGTTTGGAGACAACATGGGATATGGCGAGGTACCGAATAAACTAAAAGTTTTCCCGTAACAAACAGACGCGCCTTATCTAATATTTGCATGTGTCTCATCGCCCCATGCATTGAATTACCAGTGATTCCCCCGTTCTTGGATAAATGTAATTCTTTGCTCGAAGATTGCGTCTCCGCTCAGTCTCGTGTCTCTACGTGATCACAATACAGAGGTTCACCGTTGTCTCTAGCTCCTTTGTGTCTATCATTTATTCCTCCGATACGCCAACGTCAGCATTTGACAACTACGGTTATGCCGAATAAATCGTCAGTGAAATTGTGCGACTAAGATTGAATTACGACTGTGGACGGGACCTTTCGCCTATTTTGCCGCGTCTGACAGATTTATCTTTTGTTTTCTTATTCTGAAAGCTCCTCCTGACAAGTTTATACGTCGCGTGTTTTTTTACCTTTTCTAAGTATAAGCACAGTGATGATGATAAAAATGTTCAGCTTATCCCTGTTATCCTTGTGTTCGCGTAAAATCATACAAAGCTAGTGCGAATTTTCCGTTCTTACATCGTAATTTTTGAACATGCATATCACACCTATTTGTCAACCTTCTTTACTCTGGTTGGCGTGAAATCACACAGTTGCAAAATTTCTAGGATCTGAACCAGCCTGACAACGGAATATGATCCTTTTGATTAACATCATGACGCATAAAACGGACGTAAGGTAATTGTAGGATGTAAAGTCCCCGAAGGTGGCCACGTAGGATTTGTGCATTTCTTTCTAAAGCAGTAAAGGTGTGTTTTATTCGTAACAGAAGATTAAATTTGGGATTTGGTCGGCGAAACACGTAGGTGAGCCATCGCTCATGTGACAAATTTCTGCGTTTGCTTTAACGGGGGACTCCGTGTTTAGAATAATGTATATTATTATGTTGGCACTACGGCCTTTCACAATGATTTACTTACCTATATTTTATCGTTATATCGAACTGGTGCGATATTGTGAATTAAAGATGAACATTTGGAAGCGTTGGCTAAATATAAATTATTGGGTGTCGAATTGTAAGTTTTCTTTTTAGGAATTATTTTATTGTTGGTTACTATAATTCCTCATGATAAATGTATATTTCTCTGATATACTGAACACGTGAAATGACATTGACACACTTGTGATACAAATTTCACGGATCCACAAAGCTCTGTATACATTTCGTCATCCATTGAGTGACTGCGACGGCTTCCCCTGGGGTGTTAGCCTGCTTCGTTTGTGTTTGTACTTATTCAAATTGTAGTTTCTTTAGTAACAAAGCTAACAATACGCGCGGAAAGCCGGTTTAGTGTTTGTTGAATTCGTTGGATTTTTGTAACTCCTTCCGTATGTAGACGTGATTCTGTTACTCAACTTGACAATATCATATTTATACGTTTCGATTAAAATTATAATCCTCATTTTTAAATAAATAAGTTTTGCCTCAGCGGGTGAGCGGTAGTTATGCTTAGATGTTGAATCGGAAGTGGATGGATTTGGACTACCAGAAAGATCAATTAAAAATATAGGAAGAGCTATATTTTTATTTTACCTCAATTTTTTAAGAGATATCGGACAATGGAGCAGGTTGGTCTTCTATATGGTAAGAGAACACAGTGGCCCATGAACAACCGCGCCACAGTCTGCACATTGCTTGTGTTGCCAGGTTTTTACGCCGCTTAAGCGGCACCTCAAACACAGTACAACTACGATTTCACGCTTAGTATTCTATTCGAACGAGCCGGCCCAAGTAGTGTGTCAGCATATGCTTCAGCATGGCTGTCCCACGGGTGTGCCATACTATATATCCATGAACCTCTATAAGGTGTCCTTACAAATTTCTGAAGATATTTCATTTTTGACCTGTAATAACATTACTTATTCCGGGTTAATATCCTTGTAGTTCCGATAAGACGGCTTTTTTGATTGAATGCTGTTAAAATGAAATTTAACTACAATTTTTAAAGCATAGTTATAAGTTTTATATATAAGGAATTCTCATTCGTAATTCGGACATTTATTGATATTGACTTCAACTTGACTTGTTTACCGTCTAATCACCACTAATATTGCTCTGTGTATATAGAATATAGATAAAAATATTCCATCTTGCTCACAATAAAACAGACTATATGTATGTTGTTTATTGTGTATTAACAATTGTATTTAGTCCATCAAATTAATATTTATCATTCCGGATGTCCTGCAAGTATCGCCCGCTATCGCTATGAGAGGAAACAGTGTTTTTATTTATACCCTCCTACGCACAATTCCTTCTAGAATATTCATTTTTAGTTCGCGATTTATTTGCATACCATTAGCTCGGTTGTCACAGCTTATCCCAACTATATATTCATTGTGACGTTTTGTATAGAATTTTGTGTATATAATTAAAACGTGTGTGGTGCGTTTTGACACTACATGAGTCTACATTATTATTACGAGTAAATTGCATAAACTCGAAAAAGTAAGTAATAGAATGAATTTCGTTAAGAATGGCAAAATTCGGAACCTCGGTCGCCAATTTTTATTCATTTACCGCTTGAAAACATCTTAAACCACAAATTAGCATTCTTGTTTTGTGAAAGGGGAAAGCAAAAATTAACTTATAACAAGCCCATTGTTAGCTTTTTGTGGGCTTTCCTTCTTAATTATGGTATTGAGTCACTTTGTGTTTCGAAATGTCTACTGTATAAAAATAAATATTCCCTTAAAATAAAATTAATCTCTGCATTAATTAAAAAGTACTGTTAAGTTAAAATATCAATTATGCTCACCTATTTTATTTTGTATTTGAAGAACATTTGAGAGGGATTTTTTAAACAATTATTAGCTTTAAAAAACATTTTTAATGCAAAAAAATTCTATTATAAAATGCCATTTCGCTTCGTGTTAAGTCATAGAGTTGAAAATAATCATTGACAAATTTAATGCCTTCAAAAAATGTTTATACAGACATGCTTATATATATGTTTTGATTTTTACAAGATTACATTGACTACATAGAATAGAAAAATCTCCTGAGAAAACTCCTTTAATGAATTGATTATTAATTGCAATAAATTATCAAATGTATGATTTACCTTACAAATTTTCATTACAAAATTACCTGTGGAATTTGCTTTTTAGACTGGTAATTCAAGTTTTTTTATTAAATATATGCCAAAAGGGACACATGTCCATTGATTAAGGACGCATCGACATGCGCTATTTTATAACATATATTTTTAATGCAATATTTTTTTATGGTATTAACGGAGCATATGGGTCTTCTATATCGTAAGAGAACACCACCGCCCATAGTCAACCGCGCATTGGTTGTGTTGACGGCATTTTACGCCACTTAAGCGTCCCTTTTTAAGGGCCTTTGATACCCTCAGCGAAACACAGTAGAAGCACCGGTTCATGTGCAACTATCATTTCACGCTGAGTATTCTGTGAGCTATATTGCAAATTTTGTCTTTTACACGTCAACCTACGTTACTACGTAGCCTTCTCACCTAAGCTGCGTACTTTATGTATGTAATGTGTTTCAGGCCTGGGCCGGCTGCACCCGTACGGCTCGGGCAGCGGTTCGAGCGCGGGCAGCCGCCGCCGCGCATCTCCCCACTCACCCACCTCTGCCTCGGACAACGCCTCCGACGCCACCCTCACCGACTCAGAGCTGCCTCTCGCAAGGGACTCCACTTTGATCGTGCAAAACGGTATGAATATCTCTTCAAATATCTATTCAACCATCTTCGACTAATCATCTTCGTAACATTTTTGTGAGTACAATATTGGCATTGGCCCTACTATCCTTATTCTGAACGAATGATTTCATATCAATTAATATTTAACGTATTTGAGATGTTTATTATTTTAATCCTAATATATCCTATAAGCTACATACTTAATTGAATACATAGTTATAATTATTATGTGTAAAATTCATTCGTTTACGGAAACGGAAATTATGTAGGTGCTTACGCTTTAACTTTGTTTAACCTACAGTTCGTATCAATAATATAATATCGCATTCTAAATCATTCAAGTACCAGTAAGCAAAGAAAAACATTGACGTTGAAAATAGTAATAAAAGCACGTTCATAAGGGCAATTGGGATTCATTAAAGTCGGCGTTAAAGTAAGCAGAATTACATTATTAATTCTCATACAAAATTCGGTTTATGTTACGCGGGTTCAATATATTTTGCTGTGCACCTAAAGATCGCTTAACCAAATTACCGCGGAAAATAAAGTCCACCGATGTTTGGGCGACCCAAATTAAAGATTAAACACCACTTCCATTATACCTCGACAAATTATCCCTAAATTTTGGGAGAATCAAACATTGGCCGAATAAATTCTGCCTCAACAACGGTCTGACCGAACTGACCGCGCAACGACAAACGTTACACTAAACGACAAATAAAAGCAACGATAGTTTAAATTAGAAACCCAAAAACTGTATGCAAACAAACGGGGTCAGAAAAGTTTTGGGACCATCGACAACATGTGGTGGGATCGAAATGTTTCCTTCTAATATTTGCACGAATACTTTGCTTGTTGTGGAGATAATTATAAATAGTTTAATATTTAATTTAATTTAAACATTCTCTTTGTTTACGAAACTCATAGGATAAATACAGTCGAGTCTGTTTTTAGCGGGCAATTGAGCAGGCGGGCGCCTTCTATGGTAAGCGATCACCACTCATGAACAACCGCAACACAATCCTCGCTGTGTTTTTGTCTTTTACGCCGCTTAATCGGTATAATTTCATGGACCTCTTATTTCCTTTCTCACTCAGCAAAACATACTACAAGCACTGATTCATGCTGGTACCCCGTGAGCCCTTGATACGTCAATTAATACGTCAAAATATGCGTGTATATACACGACTGCCACGGGTAAATATACATGCATATAATATGTATTAACGGGTAAGTAACAGTGTTTAGTTGTAATAAAAAATACGAGGCAGAATACATAGTTCTATCCACTCCACAATTGAGCGTTTTTTAAGGTACTTTGTGCCGCGCACTTCTCTGTTGAATCGGCTAAATTTAGATGTATTTCCAAACCAATACTAATTAGGGACATTCTAAAAAAGAGAGTAGTTATTCCTAAACAGCCGGCAACGTACCCGTGACCATGCAAGAGCCTGGGTGAGTCTTCTGCTCGTGATTTTATTATATGCTTTCACGGTGAAGATGGTCGCATTACACACATATTCTGAGATTCACGGTATTTCAATATCGCCGTTAGAAAGAAAACGGACAACTACAATGACCCACTAATTCTATCGAATCGCGGTCCATTCCGGAGTGCACAAGAATTCCAATTTAATTGCATTCAATGAAATCCCAGGCGATTATATTCTACGGTAGGCAAATTAAAAGCGGGACTGGGTTGGTTTTGCCATTCAATTTCCACATAGGGCGCGGCCGACGTAATAAAAATCCATTACGAGAGCGTTTGGAGAGGCCTGTGTCGTTTTGTTTTCTAAATTTTCAAATACTAGATGATGCGAATAAATAAATAAATAATAATTCTACATTATTGTAGTTGATTTAAACTGATTGCCTAATAAAGAGTCCAACGATAGACATCTAAAAGATTTTATCATTCCCTTCTTGAAAAATGAATACGTAATGCCTCAATAATTAATGGAGAATTAATTGAATAGAGAAGTATTTAATTATGTATCTGTTAAATTATACATTTGTTACAGTTGTTTATGACACATCATGCTTAGTTTCATGCAGTTTTATCAATATTCATGAATTAGTATCGACGTACAAAATATCTTCACAGAAACGTTTCGGAATTATACAAGTTCCGTATATTTACTTACATATATGTCTTATACACAAATTACTTCACATCTAGCTACGATTTATGTCTCAAACACCATAATGCGATTCGCTAGCAATCACATGCTTCATTTCGTATTCCCACAAACACTTCTCCTCCTCCCCCCCTCCTCCCCCCTCCTTACGCCTCACCTAAACGCAGCATCGGATTGCAAGATCACTTAATTTTATAATGTGTCGGAGCACTTTAATGGCTGCTTTAAATGCGCTTTTTCCATTAGTATCATTTAAAATTCAATTCTTGAAAACTTCACTTTTATAGCGTAATGTTACTTTTAATTGTCTTCGGTGAATTCAATTGAAATCGATTCTCGTTATTTATGCGACTAAAAGCCACTAAGTCTAGTTTTGAATACGCTATATCATTAGTGATCAAAGATCATATATGAAGATATCTATCATACAAATATATGTCTGTATTCAAATACGAAGACTTAAATAAAGCATAAACAATGACAGATATAGTTAGAAGACACGAAATTTAATTCGAAATAAGCTGTCAAAATAGATATCTATCAAAAATTATATTTAATTATTTTAAAATTAATTATGTTTTATCTACTTATTTTCTTCTTTTCTATGACTAATTGTCACAACATTGCCTGTGGCAGTATGATATTTATATAAGTATCGACACAGAGCCATGCAAGAATATAATCAGAGCATAAACCAACATTTTAACCAAAGACAAACAGAGAGAAAACTCAATATTACTAATAATCTCAAAAGTAAAACTCTATTTGAAATTGTAACTATAAGACAAATTATAAAAAATAATATTTGTATTTAAAAACCCAAAACCGACGTTTATATATTGCTTAAAGTATTGAAATATTTTTTTAATATTTATAATTTTTTATATTTATATTGAGAAAGTTTTCCACGTCATTGTAATCGAAGCAAACAGTATTTTAAGGAGTCACCTTAATAAGGAATAATTCATATGTCAGAAAACCGTGGAAATCGCGAAAGCAAATATCGCTTGACATGTGAAACTGAACGTAGCCTTTTGTTATTGTTTCGATTTTCAATCGCTGACTTCAAACTCATCGACTAAAACTCAAAAGGTTCAATGAGCGGTATCGTTATTTATTCAGTGTATATTCTATCATTTATAAATGTTATCTTCTTTATGAAATTAATATATTGAACTTTTTCTATATATATTCTGGTAAAATATATCACTGGTAAATATTGTTTCTCCTAAACTGTATTGTTTTTTTTATTTGTAGTTAAACATTAAAAACTTAAAATTAAATTGCATGCTATTAATAAAATCTAAAGATTAATAAAGATTAATGAAGATATTATATAAAGATAATTCTTATTCTCTAAAATAACATACAGAAACGGAAAGCAATTTAAAATAGGTTTTGAGATGGATTGAAGCTTCGCATGTGTAGCAGGGTTTTAACGCCGCTTGAGAAATATAACTTAGTGGGCCTCCGATAGCCTTACTCATTCTAATAGATTAGATAATAGTATTCTGTGAGCTAGCGGTATCACTCTGGACGACTTGCCCCAATTGTTGCGGTCCACACATGCATCAGCATTACATTCATGGGTAAGACAGTAAGACACTCTTCTGGCCAATTGCAAGCCATACCAAAGACCGAATATAACTTGTAAAAATTTTCAAGACCCAGTATCGAACCCGGTACTCCAGACGTAATTTACAAACCCGCGCCACGAGGTTTGAGAGACGCTTAAATACATAGCACTTCGATTGATGCCATAAACGGCCGACAGATCGTAAAGTGAAGGTGTAAAACAATTTGATACGCAGCGCCAATGACATTTTTATACGATGATATTTTGGTAGGACAAGTGTCACTTTTAATTGCCCCCTATTAAATGCATGTTGCTCAACTGACGAGAGATAGATGGGCGCATTCCAGTCAAAATAACTAAACAAAAAACTTTGTTTTTATTTTATCCCTTTCTCTCTTTACAATTTTCTTATCGTGGACAGAGAGAGACATATTTATAAAAGTTTCGTTAATAGTTGCAATGAAAAACGGAAGTTCGTTAGTTTATGCGCGCTTCGTTAAATTTTTATGTGTCTGTCTAATGAATGAATGTCCTTTTTCCATGTGGCATCGTTGAGACTTCGCTTATTGCCGGAAATGTTTCAGCTGCCCTTTCTTTCACCTTTATAAGTGAACTTTAAATGCCATCAAGTAAACAAAAGTTCTATTCTCTTGACTATTTTTCATTAAATTTATGCCATTTGACGTTTATTGCCATTTATTTCATTAATGTGACATAGGAATTCAAGCCTTAAAATTTTATATACATTCATTTACCGTGTAGGAAAATGTTCTTATGAATTTACATGAAAAGTTAAAAAGACTTCTTGTACTATTAGTAATTGGTGAAGTTTTTCCTATCGGAGGTTTGTTATTGTTAATGGTTTTTTTATACTGACAAATAAATGTGCGCTATTTGTCCACAAGAGTGCTATCAAAATTTATTACGATGCGCACGCGGTAGTTTTATGGCGGTAAAGTTTAAAAAGTAATAGCCAACAGAAGCTAGTTAACCAATGAAAATTTGTTAAGTAGCTACTCGTATCAAAATGAACTTTGTATGATTTATTATTTAAACGAGCTTTATCTCATCTAAAAGAGAAATTCGCGCTATATTTTTATATCAACTTGTTCCTCGGAGTGCCAAGAATATGACGTCATTAATGTCACCGCCGCGCAGTTTTTCATTTCCTTTACTATTTCGCGCCCCGGAATTACGGAATTAAGGCTTCCGTATTCATCCATCAAGGGAATTCCGTGAAATTTCGTTCACTCCAAGCACCCCTTAATCCTTAAGACGAATAACTCAAAGTTACGGACGGAGCGAAATAATCGCGAGGTTGTGAAGAGTAAAAAAAATGTATAATTCGTCACTTAATCCGAAACTGTTGGGGCTTCGCGTATAACAAATATCCAGACTTACCCATGATAGATGGAGTCGCAGCTTCCTCTTGTTACAGTAATCTTACACCCATTTGATTCAGATATACCTAGCTAAACATAATTAAACACTTTGCACAAGATTCTCTGTACCTATTAATAAAGATACTTAATACAATCATTAGGTTCATAAAATTGTTATAGAACGGAGTTACTTCGGAATACAATAAAGTATCTGCTTGTTGTATTAATAATAATAAAAGTTATCGTAATTGGCAGAGAAATCTACTGTGGGAACCAGTAAATCTCTTACAGGATTCAGGTTTTTTTATATATATACGATTTTTCCGTGACAACTTTGTACTTTTAATTATTATTTTTTAAGAATAATGTCGTTTCGCTCGTCCCTTATCCCACAAGCATACAACGTCTTTCTACCTATATGTACCGATTGCTTTATGTGACAAACGAAAAGCTGGGTACGCTTAGTCTGCTTGAAAGCACAAAGGAGCCTGTATCAGTCGTTCTCGTCGGACCCGAAAAACTCAACTCCTTTGAGACTCCAATCCTTTAATACTAATTGAATCATAATTTCGTAGACGAAGTTCCTTTTTATGAAATTCTCTTGGCCTCGCAATACTCAAAGGCCCGAGAAATAATAATCTTGAAATTTGAAAGACCGCGAAAGAGTTCCGTGTAATCGGGATTAAAATTTATTGCGTTCTTTTTGCGACATTTTAAACCAAATGTTTTGCTCGGGTGATTATATTCAAGTTATTTTAAGCTCTAAAAGTTTTTTTTTTAGAAAACTTCGGGACTACAAAAGTAATACCCGTGGGAGAGCCATTTTGAAGCATATTATTCTGTCGCAGTAATTAGGCCCGCCCGTCCGAAGTGATACCACGGGCTTACAGAATGCTCAGCGTGAAACGGTCCTTGTACTGTTTTTCGCAGAGTGAGTGAGGACATCGGAGGCCTTTAAAAATGCCACTTAAGTGGCGCCAAAATCCGGCAACACAACTAATGCGTGGACTGTGGCGCGGTTGTTCATGAGCGGCACCATAATCGGTTGTGTTTATGGCTTTTAACGCTGCGTGAGTGAAAAATTTCAAGGACGGCGATATTCTCGTACCGTATAGAAGACCCATCAAGTCCATTGTCTGCTATCTCATAAAAAATAGAGGTAAAAGTAAAAATATAACTCTAAAAATCACTACTTATTTTTCCGTATATCGTAGAAATGAGCCGGTAAGATTATTATTATCTTTTCTATCGCAATTTTTGTTGTGAAACTCTTGCTACGCTTGAAAAAGACAAGTCGAGGCCAATATTACCTCTCAGCGCGCTGTAAAATCAAAAAACAATTTCACGTGCACCACGCGGCACCGCGATAAATCTCAGGGACAATTTCCGAAATTTTTCCATCTCGAAAGATTTACAGAGTGGCCCATCTTCGAAGAAAATCGCTTCTAGAATCCCATTATCGATCTAAATTCGTGTACTATTTGCGCGGCGTATGCAATTTTCAAACTTAAATGAAAATAAGGGCGTCGATGCGGGCAGAGTTTCCCTTTCGGTGGCGTCTTGCGCGTGCTATCTCTCACTTTACGTCCACAGCTGCCGGAAGAACCTTTGTTTTCTTACAGTTAGGATTGATTATCTAAGAGATAAAGCTTTAACTGATTAAACTATATATTTTCTTATACTAGTACGGAAAACTTGGCGTCTCGTAACGCTCTCAAATTCTGTTACAAATAATGAAATTGGTAGTAATATAAAATGATAATAATTAATATTTAATTAAGAGATAAATTGTTTCAATAACAATATGTGATTAAACAAATTAATAGAGCTTTTGGGACCGTTTTTATTTCATAACAGAATAATGTTTTAATATCGCTCAAATCGTCAAGAGACCAAAATCCTTTGAATAAACACAAAACAATATGGTAATTTAAAAATCCGACTGCTTTATGTTAATAAAAACAATGTTTGTTATTTGTTCAGAACCTAAATCTGTTCCAACTCTTTAATATGGATGTTTTTTTCTAATGCTGTTTTCATGAGTGCTGTATCATTATTTTCATTGAAATCTATTTATTTATGAAAGCTGTTTGATGTGCTTTCAATATCACATTTAGAATCAGTCATTTAATGTTTTCTATGCATCGTCGTCGTTTTTGAAATATAATTAATTAATCTGTAGGTAGAGTGCTATTGTCTGTCAAATGTTTAAACGTTTTGTCGGTAAAAATGAGCATTCCCACATGTTTATAAGTATGTTTGTTTTTTATCTTTTGTAAATTTCTTTATATGTTTATGATCTAATTATCTCTATAGAAATTTTATTCATATGTAATTCCTGAACCCAGTCGCCTTTTTTTATTCTATATCAGACAATGAAGCAGGTGGAAAAGCCGGTAACACAACCGATGCGCTAACTGTGGCGCGGTTATTCACCGGCGGCGGTGTTCTCTTACCATATAGGAGACGCACTTGCTCCGTTGTCCGCAATAGAATAAAAACTAATAAAAATATTGCGCGTGAGTCGGCCGCGCGGTGCAGTGACGTAATTCATCGCTCGCGTTTTGTGGCGCCGCGGTCCTTGCTGCCCGCAGAAACCGCATCCATCGGAAATGGAGGCGGGACCTAGTTATGTCATCAGACTTACTCCGATGAGCTTTCGACCGGCCGTGGCTCCGGACGGCCCAAGCCAAAGTTCGTGTCTCGCAGGTGACGCCCTTGAGCTAGTCGCAGCTTAACTTAATTCATGGTGAGCATTCGGATCGCCCAAAGACTGTATTAAGCTGTAAACGTCGTATGGTCGGCAGCAGATAGCCATTCCAAAAAAAAGCAGCACGGAGTCGCGCTGTCAGTTTAAAATTCATTGCGACACGCACAATTCTCTGCTCCGTCCGATCGACTCATGCGCGCATAAATAATATTCTATTTTTTATCATTAGGAACCAACACATATACCACTTCAAAAACATACTTAAAATTCAAATTTAAAAGGTCGACAACGCACCCATGGCAAAACTACGGTTGGGGGTGTCCAACACTTATACTAGATGAGCCTTATACTTTTAGAAAATAATACAAACGATCGCCATAAAAGTGTGGCTCAATCCTATAACATCATTACTAAGTAACATTTGAGTAGGCATCTAACAGTCGTAACATATGCAGTTTCAAGAACAGCGCGACCCAACTTAAAATTCATCGCATACAATACACAGCATTGTGCGCCATTCGTACTAAAACACTGCATTAAGTAGACGCGAAAACGGCTATCAACATACGAATAAATAGAATGGAACCTCATCTAAACCGCCATTTACATCGTTACCTTACACTTTACACCTTAGAGCGATCGCGGAAACTCGTATGTTATCGAAGACAAAGGCTACTGAATAACAAAATATCGAACCATATAGAGCGAGTACACACTGTGTTAAATAACGAGATTAAAACTGACGCTGATTAAAACAAATCCTTCGTATATTTTATACATGTCCGGATTAAGTTCGGTGTTCTGAATGGGATTTTGGAAATCGATGGTGTTCCGATTCTAGTTTCAATTTCGTTCCATCAAAGGTACCTTCACCGGAAATATATACATCTAAAAGTCTACTTTGTGGGATTGAACGGAGATGAAGGAATGATAATTAATGAAAGGATATAGGAATCCCGCGGTTCATTTGCAGTCTTATTTTATAATATCAATTTCTTTTGTGCAATATCTAAGATTTTAAAGATTTTTCTGCTAGACAAGCGAAATAGAAGACTTTCTAAATTTATATTTTAATAAATATACATACCTATAGAATACGGATTTTGTAAATTACAACTAGTATTTTATTAGTAAGTGGGGTAGGCGATAAAAAATCATCGCTGTCCAAAGACAACCTAGCCGCAACACACATATAGGTTGTGTTGCCGGTTTTTTACGCCGATGGAGCGGTATAAGCGCCTCGGGAATGACACTCAACGAATCACAAAAAGTACTAGTTCATATTGGTTATCTCTGAGCTGGTGGAATTAGTCTGAATGAGCATCCTCAATTAATGCGTCAGCAGTTGCTGCAGCACGGCTCACCCTTGGGAGAAACAGTATTGTTGACACTCCACTCGGTCATTGTCAAGCTCTATCAAGATCGAATAGGATAAATTAAGTTATATATTTACAGTGCTTATGTGGTACCTACGCTGATACCCCATGTTAACTTTCACAAGTCAGTCATAATATTTTAAAATACCAAAAAACTCTTCGTTATCTTTTATATCACTCCCGTGGGAGAAGCATATGCTGATTCACCAATTATGCCGGCTTGTCCGAGGTGATACCACGGGCTCACAGAATACTCAGAGTGAAACGTTACTTGTACTGTTTCGCAGAGTGAGTGAGGCTATCGGAGGCCCATAAAAAGTACTAAAGCGCGGACTGTGGCGCGGTTGTTCATGGCGGCGGTGTTCTCTTACCATATAGGAGATCCACCTGCTCCGTTGTCCGCTATACCATAAAAAATATTAGTAAAGTATGTAGAAAAACTGACCGCTAATCGGTATTTGAACATTAAGCAGCGGAAAACAGTCTAAGAATAGTGTAATTAGATTAGAATTCATGCTCCATTATCTTTAATTATATAACGCTATTGACACAGTCACAATAAATAGTCACAAAATAAAATACAGATTCGCGATGCGATGTTGTAACAAAGGGAAAGGAGATATAAGGAAAGGAGGCAATTTTGCCTTAGTAAGAAGTTTCCTTGTCTCAGTGGCTTGTGTTATCTATGGTGCTGTCCCTATTACTTTCTTCTAAGGTTCAAATTACTTAGAAATGACGGCAAATCGGAAATTGCAATGCTAAAACAAATACCGTGTTCACATTTTTTTCTTCGTTCCGTTTGAAAAGTTTTTGAGGGTTATATTATATCGTTTAGCACTGTACAAGTTTAAAATTGCGGAACTTTTAAAGCTTAAAAATTGGATAGGTTTTTGCGCTGCGGTTTGTTTATTAGATTTTATCATTATTAATGCGTTCTTATTATTTATAGGAAACATAAAGATATATTGAGATTTTATTAATTTACCAATAATTGTATGTCTAAGAAACGAGACCAGTTTTGTAAAGGAAAAAAGGTAAGAAGAAAAGAGACAAGTTATGCCATTTACTTTTACATGCAGAGTTTTAAAAGGAATATTTTCTTTAAGGACGCAATCCCGTAACTTTTGCAAGTCTTTAGTTCCGGAATACGTATATTTTACCTGTAAAGCCTTTTGATTTGAAAAAAGGTAAATTTGTCCCTTGTAAGGTACGTGCTCGACTAAGCCGATAACGAGAAAATCAAACTCCACTCACACAATGTACCTCTAGAAATTTCTGAAAAGAAGTTGTTAACAAAAATACGGCGGGAGTTGCCTGCGGGGCCCCGATAAGGCGCTCCTTGCTTCTTTAAATTGCAAGATCCGAGCGATTTTTGTTATACGTTAATACCCTGTTGGATTTTGAATTTTTCTTTATTTTTTCTATTAATTAATGATCTTATTATATATTTACGTTCTATATAGTTTATTATATATATGCCATTATTATTACCATAATATACTTGTGTATTGCTCATGACTTCTTATTTTTATTTGTATATCAGATAACGGAGCAGGTGGCTTTTCTATATGCTAAGGTATTTCTATAAGGTAAACATTGCCGCCCATGGACAACCTCGCTACAGTCCGCGTTTTGATTGTGTTGCTAGCTTTTTAAGCCCCTTAAGAAGTATAGCATCAAGGACTTTCGATATAATACTAATATTGTATGTACATAGTAAATTTCGTAAAGGAAAACGCAAACCATCCATCAATTAAGCCGTGATGGTCGTAATAGGTGTTCAGGGTCTAAATAACTAAAGGTCACCTTCACAATACCTTTTTTGATTACGTTAATTAAGATCCTGAAAGGACACGGACATCTTTTAATAAATCTTTAGATATAATCTTTATTTAACATAAGTACTTGCAAGACTTCAGTTAAGTTTTAAATTTCATTGTTTTATTTGTAATTTATGAGCCTTAGACTTAAAGCCTAATGATAGAATTGAATGATTTTTTTGTTTGTAAGCATTTCACAATATTTCTCGCTCCCAATGGATTCACTAGCTTCACTAGATTTAAATATTTTTGAGGAGAGAATGCTTACATGAAAAACGTAACATATATGTATATATTTATATATCTACATATGAATTTATCAACGTCAAGCTCAGCCCTTCAAATTGCTTAGAAAATCACAATTTACATTCGATACACTCTCGAAGTGTTTATAAAAAAGATGCCCCATTTTTCTCCCAAAAGTGCCTCCCAAAATAGTTGCTCAACACCTCACAGCACAATAGAACCCCCTACCCTCCATTGGCATTGCAGTATAATGCATCATTACTGCTAGTGTTGTGAAATTCTAAGCGCAGTCGATAAATTTAACAATAAATTGAAGTATATCGAGGAAGCCACAAAGCTCATGTATCACCATTATATAGTATATTATATGTTTAATTACTGTGTTTTTATAATCGCTCATATCTCATGTTTGAACGAATATGCTAAAGATTTTAATTTGCTTTTAATTACAATAATTTATTTGTTACAAATTTCATACAAATAAAGATAGTTATTTTATGAAAAGTACTAAGTAATATAGACAATCATAATCATGACATAATATTTGACTTTAATAATTCGATATCCAAAATAAAACACTTTAAATCGTGTTTTTTAAAGTTCTTTTAAGATAACAATACTTTAATTATATAATATACATCTTTCAATGTCGATAAATTCCAAAGTTATTGTATTCAAGTAGAAATTTATACGGCAATTGTTAAAATCTCATCCATTAAGTCCTCGATACAACGTATCATAACACTAGTTGTGTACAATGGGCCCTCATGTCGCGAACATCCCGCGTGCTGCTGACAAAACACATCGGGTGTGGATTCTATTTAGCCATAAATATTGTAATGTTGTGGCTTCACGCATTGGAATCCGTTCGTGGCGTATTCAATAAAAAAAACTGAAAGTAATATTACAAATAAGAAAGTAAACAGCATTAACAATGCATTCCCAATAACTTTTATTATTGCCTTTTACTTTTACAATTTTTTTATAGTATAGCGGACAAGGGAGCAGATGGGCCTTCTAATGTTAATAGAACACCGCCTCCCATGGACAACCGCGCCACAATCCGCACATTGAGCTTTTTACGCCACTTTAGCTGCATTTTTAAGGGCCTTCGATATCCTCACTCACTCAGCGAAGCACAGTACAAACACCGTTTCACGCTTAGTATTCTGTGAGCCCGTATTGTAGATAATAAATAGAAAAATATTGATCACAAGTTAGAATGCTTAGACTGTTCAAAGATAAATAATAATTATTAAATGTTTGATCTCGATTTTACAATCCAAATGAAAAGAAAGCCAAGGAACTAAATATTAATAGAGGCCCAGTGAGAGCAGTCTTTTTGGGAATTTTTAAAAGGCACCCTTTTACCATTTCTCTTTGATATTCATACCTCTGTTTTGTTTTAAAACACGTTTCTCTTTATGGATCTTAAGGCTTCGCAGCAAATATTATAAATTCAAAAGTCGATATTACGATTCAACCAATGACTTATGTGAAAAGTTTAAGGAAATAGAATGTTTTTATAAACAAGTATTCAATTGGGACGTTGTAATAAACGTTTAAATTATAAGTTATGTGTAGATATGAGTCCGTTGCTGGTTTTTATGCGACGCTCAAGTCGAGAGAATTTAGTTTATACGGTATGCATTCGGGGTGTAAGATGGCTGGTCGTAGTATGCATTTGTCTTCATTGCATTTAACTGTGACTGATGTCTAGCAGTTCGTATATTACAGTAACAATATCCACTTTGGTGACTTAGAGAATAGAAGTCCTTAATATTGACTACATGTTTCATTGTTTGAAATTTAATTACTATGTTCAATGTTCTTATGATAGGTATGTCACCTTTAATATTACATTCTGTACTAGAGGCATATTCTCTTACATTATTTAATGTCATTATTTCTGCAAGAAAAATACAAATATACGTATTTTATCTACAGTAGAAAAACTCAAATAAATATTTCTTTTCATTTTTTAAAAATTCCAATGGCTCACCAATGATAGTTCCTTGGCAAACTCGAAAAAACCTGAGAAACTGTTTGATCAGATGGGCCTGCTACTAAAGATTCCGTTTGAAATCCGTTAGTAGATATTGAATCGAAAAGGTCCGATCGTTCGGGAATAGAGAATGAGGTAATTTCAGAATGTAGGGAAGTAGTGCAAAGTGTCTCTAATTTTAGCTATGTTTGATGATGATTTGTTTATCTATTTTATTAGAATTAAATGGGTTTTATGAGATACTATGTGACCAGGCAAACATTGTTTATTCTATTTAAATTATTCTTACATCGCATAGCTATGTTGCAGTCTATCTGAGCGGGCTACACGCGATTGTTTTATAATTTTTGCATTTTTAAATTCGTAATAGCTTTCGAATGGAATATCCGAATCGTGTAATTCAATTATATGTATAAAGGTATTGATAGAAACAGTGTTGAATATAAAGTTAGTTTTGATAAGGTTTAATACCAAAGTTATATTATAGTTATAGTTATTATATTATATAGCTATTAAGTATAAAGAATTTAGACAAATCGGTATTTTTACTATTTTTAAAACAAAAGAACACATTGAAACGCAACTATGACAATTAGAGATTTTTTAGATAGTTACCTGTTCTGCATAGTCATAGTACATTACTTTGTTCTTAATCAATAGTAGGTACCTATCATCAGCGCACGCGATGTAAGGAATTTTTAAATCCTTTTTACACTATTGGCGGGTTAGTTAAAATCCCTTTTGTTTTCAACTTAATTTAGGATATATTCATGGAGATAATGTAGCTTTAAAACGGTGAAGAATTCAAACTCTAAATTGTGTCGGAGCCTATTAGATTCAAACAAACAAAAATATAGATATCGTAATACGTGGACTCAGTTTTGTATATTAATGTAAACGAATAGTTGTTCTAAAAATAATAACCTTGAAACTATTTATATGGAAATGGTGATAAGCGAGCAGGAGGCTCACTTAGGACAAGCGGTCTTCCTCCCATGGACACCCCTAGTAAGGACTATGTTCTATAAGGATAGAACCGCGGGTGTGTTGTCGGGTTCGCTACTATAAACACTTATGTTTCTAAAGAAGTGATAGGTAGTCTTCTGGTATATTTTATGCATATATCCTTTGTATAATAATACCTTTATTGGCACGCAAATCGAGTTTATATTGCCTCTCTCTTTTCATTAGTACCTCATTAATAGACTAGAGAATTTCAAAATAAAGCCAAACCTAATGGTGATACTCACCTAGTTTTCACGTTTAAAATATTTTCTCGCTGTAATTTATTTACCTTCCTTTGAACTGCTCGGAACTTCAAATCTCTTGGTTGGTTTTCTACAGAATTTAATTGATACTTAGTCGATAATTATATTACCATTTCTTTCCGTAATAAAATATCTTCATTGAAATATTTTATTTATATATATATATATATATAAATAAAATAACAATATGTAATAACAATATGTGATCTATATTTTATATGAGTATAAATAATGAGGAAAAATATTGTATTTAGGCACAATATTGTTCCATACATAAAATAGGGTCCAAAACATATAATTGTTAGTAAAAAAGCGTTGCATTATGTGTTATGTTTATTGTATTGTAATATCACCTACAGCTTGTAACTATTTGATTTTAAATATTTATTATTAACTTTTACAGAACAAAGTGTCTGTGTGTGCTGCTATCTGTTCCATTATTTCAAAAACAAATGAATCGTCTATCAAAAATTTGCTTTCTTCTTACCAAATCAATTCTATATCTAATTAGTAAATATTTCTTGTAAGGAAACAGCCTGCTGTAATGTAATACGACCTTCAAAGTTTCTATAATCGTCAGACCTTAGCCATCCACCAATAAAAATTATGAATTCATCAAACGTAAGAATAAAGCAATAAAACGATCATATTAAGACGCGGTTTTAAATATTCCACTTGAGTACCGTTCTGATAAGTACCGAAAAACAAAACTGCTTAATTATACTGCTAATCTGTCTTTAGAACTGTAGAAGCGAAGCCTTTTGAATTTATACTCGAACGGAGATTTCACTTTTGGTTGTCAAGTTTGTGAGATGTATTTTATTTATAATTTGTACAAAATTTTTACGATCTTGGAATGTATATTAAAAATTTTAAACTTTCAAATTTCAAAATTAAAACTTTCAAATTTTGTCTGCATTTGAATTATTAAGTCTACTTATCTATCAGTGAAATTGTGGTAAAAAGAAAGCACTGAATTATAAATGAAACTGTTTGGTAGGTAACTGTTAGGTTAATGGTTTTAAAAGTGGACTATGAAGCGAGAGGGTTTGAATCCCGATCCGGATGGTTATAATCTATTCGGTCTCTGGAAGGGTTTGACAGTGGCTGAGCGAGTATCTTAATACTGTCGCAACCGTGGGACAGCCATGCTGAAGCCTATGCTGATGCACTAATTGGGCCGGCTCGTCCCAAGTGATGCCACGGGCTCACTTAATACTCCGCGTAAAACGGTACTTGTACTATGTTTCGCAGAGTGAGTGAGGATTACGGAGGCCCTTTAAAAGTGTCGCTTAAGCGGATTAAAAGCCGGAAACACAACCAATGCGCGCACTGTGGCCCGGTTGTCCATGGGGGACGGTGTTCTCTTACCAATTCAAAGACTCATCTGCTCCGTTGTCCGCTATAGATTAATAAAAAAATACTAGTTTCTAAATATTAAAATATATGTATATGCAAAAATACACATTTAGTGGGTGTGTATTTTTATGTTTTTATTTATTTGTGTGTTATGTCGGAGTAGTTTCTAAAAAAGATCCATTTACATTGTGTTTCTTGATAAAGCTGCCAAAACAGTATAATAATGATCTCGGTTGTCGGCTAGAGCCGGCAAATGAGAGGGCTTTATGTGAACCCGTACATGTGCAATTACTGCGAATCAAACCCCAGACACTGCCTTTACTACTGATTCTGTCGGCTCCGTTTTGAGGGCAATGCTCTGGGATTATTTTTTCCAACAACTGTTTTTCCAGATTGTATGTTTTTTCAAAAACTATTACGTAGATTCAAACTAGTTTTAACCTCCTCGCTTAAATGATTCGCGCGTCGGTGTGCTCATTGTTTATTGTGAGACTATTTAAATATCCATTTGCTTTTCCAATGTCTATAATACATTTAAATTAAGATTTCTTAAACTAAAATAATATTTGGTGTGTTTAAGACTTTCCATAAGTCAATTAATATTAATCTATTTGTTTATGGTATAGCGGACAATGGAGCAGGCGGGTCTTCTGTTGGTGAAAGAACACCGCCACCCATAGACATCCGCGAAACAGTCCACGCATTGTCTTTTTACGCCAGTTAAGCCAGATTTTTAGGACCTCCGATATCCTCATTCGCTCAGCGAAACACAGTAGGAGAACTGTTTCAAGTACAACTACCATTTCACGTTGAGTATTCTATGATTTATCTCGTGGTATCACTTCGGACGAGTCGGGCTAATTAGTGCGTCAGCATGTGCTTCAGCATGGCTCTCCCACGGGTGCGACACTATTAAGACACTCGCCCGGCCACTGTCAAGCCCTTCCAGAGACCGAATAAATTATAAATTAAATTATTATTTATAATTTTCCGGACCGGGTTTCGAACTCGATACCTTTCGCTTCATGGTGGACTTATTTTAAACCTCTTAGCTACTAGGCTCTCACAATATCTCAATCTATATTTATTTATACTTATACAGAACACGAGTGTAGAAGCTACACTATATTTTTATCGTTATTGTCAAGGATCTTTTTTTTTTCCTGCGTTGAGATCAGCTACTGTATTTAAATTCTCTGGCAAAGATGAATATTATCATGCATGGAGCCTCCAACAAAAACTAATTCACGTTAAACTCGTTAAGACAACCTCCCTCGAGCCCTTCAATATTAAGTGCCTCTACAACTCTCTCAAAGTAAGCGCAATGATAATATTTATAAGAAATTTAATATGGCGTGTTTATATAACAAAACATAATTTTGTGCAATTAAAGTTTTTAAGGACATGCGATATTTTGCTATGCATGAGGTTTCACTATAAGTAAATATTCTAGCTAACTATTTAGCACACAGGCAAACGAAATATTTGTTTCTCTGCGATTTACACCTATTTACTACTGGTGAGAAAGACAAACATCATTTGGATTAAATTTAGATAAATAAATTTGCCATATAATATTAAATTTTATAACATTAATCTATGGTGGCTGTAAGTTTACTGTAAATTGAAAAATAAAATAAATATGTTACTTAAAAGCTGTAATAAAATGTATCATGTACAAAAAATTGATTTCTGCGCTCCTATGTTCATTGAATACGCCACGAGAATGTCAAATAGCCTTCAAAGGCCTTCAATATGATTGCATAATTCAAGTAGTATTCAAAAAAGCAAACAACTTCCCCTGTATATTAACAATAGTCCCCTATTCGATTAGCGAAGAGGCCCGGTTTTCGATCGCAAAGGGAATTTTAAAGAAAAAATTGTGCTTTCTCAGTGGATTTTGATTATTAGTTATGTAAAAATAGTTATTTTATAAATTCTGGACATATTTCAAAATCATAATATACGGTGTAGGTACAAAAAATTTATCAAAGTTTTAAAAGATAAAAATTATAATTTTTAAGTATAGTATAGTTTGGTAGTTGTAGTTTTTGTAGTTGAAACTCGTTATTCAAACTTTATATAAAATTTGTTTCCAAAAGATACTATATAAAAATTAAAAATACTGGGATCTTGTGATAGAGTTTATTCCGCTATTTTCGACACAAAAAGGTACGAGTAACAGAATCATAATTTGCAAAATTCCCATTTTCCTCCCTATCTCTATTTCATAATTTGCATCGCGTAAATAAATTTAAAATATTGCGAAGCCTTAATTCATCCCCTCGTCTTGGAGTTTTGCTGAAACGCAAATATTCCCGCCTAATGTGCATGATATGGTACCGAACACTGTTCAAACTTTCGTTATTACTTATTTCGAATGCTTTTAATGTTAAATGAAGTTATCGAGGGAGATATTCAGATATACATACATATATCCGCCTGATCTTACGTAAATTTATTCTCAAGATTGTGGTAAAAAACAGGATAATACATAAGCAGACTGACTTGATGTTATGTAAATAAATACAGTTATAATTATATACTTTACTATACTTAAATATGTCATGTTATTACTAAAACAGTTAAATTTAAATTGTCATATTGTTATCGTTATATGTAACGATCACTTAAATCCATTTTTTTGGGAATACTGTTTTTGGGAATAATAATTGAAAATAGATGATAAACTTAGTCCGTCAAATTGTCTAAAAGATTTAGGCTTAAAATATCAAAGAAATTAAGTAATGTGTTTTATTTTGCATACAATTAACCATTCATGCAACTCGATAATTTTATGAACATAGCACTAGTATAAATTACAAAAAATGTAAATCACAGCATTGCGTATTCACAGCGACTGCCGGAAGTCGGGCGACTGATGGTGTCGTGAATCGTAAATAACTCTCAATGTCTTTATTACTCTAAGGTTTAAAAAGAAATATGGCGCACGCTTACCTACTATTTGTCACGAGATTTTTCTTATTTCTTTATATTTGCAAAACGTAGTTAACCCTCGATTTAATAAAATCATCCGGAAAATGTTGCAAACATAATACTGACAATCAATTCTTTTTAAAAGGCACACGAGGCTTGGAAAACAACTTCATCTTTTTGGGTGACATAGAACCGTGTAACAATTAAACACATTATGTACTGCACAAATTTTAACATAGAATTTATTTTCCTTACTGAGTGCCAAAGTGTGCAACCTGGTTAACTATTTGATGTTTTTTAGGCAAGTTTCATTTTTTTTATTATAAAGCGGACAAAGGAGTAGTTGGATCTTCTATATGATAAGAAAACACCGCCGCTCAGGAACAACCACGCCACAGTCCGCGCATTGGTTGTGTGCTTTTTCCGCCACTCTTAAGGGCCTCCGATATCCTCACTCTTTCTGCGAAACACAGTACAAGTACAGTTTCCCACATACAACAACAACAAACAAAAATATAACAATTTTCATCGGAACATCGCTCAAAAGATTTTTAAACTTATCTAGCAAGTCCAGTTCAATTCAATCTTATCTCGTAAGCCTCATCTAATCTGCAGCAGTACCAGGCGATCATAAGCCGATGGAAGGTCGACGGTTCGTTTACATTTTCAATTGCATCTCGCTGGCCGGCGGCGTTGCATTAACATAATTGCAGCCACTATATCGATTGGGGTGTACCGGACGGTAGAACAAAGCTACTGTAGAGAATTACAAACTCACTTTATATCATCAATATTCTTTATCATTTGAAAATAATTTATTTAAAAAATAAGTTATAGTCGTCCTATTTCAAATTATAAGAATTTCAAATAGCTTTTTTCGTTTGTCTCACTTGAGCTTTCATTATTTATGAAGTGCTTTAAAAACTTTATTTTAATCAATCTATTTGTTCTCATTTTAAAATGACCTGATTAATGTTTCTCTTAAAATGTATCAGCTAATATTGGCACTCTTATCTTTATTGCGAAAATAACTATTTCTTTTGGAAATATTTAAAAACGAAACTACACTGATTAAAACGTAACAATAGCAGCTCTATAGAATTGCTGTGTCCATTTCGCGAGTAGGCGTAGAATGCGTCGGTAGCCAACGGTGGCTGCAAGATACGATCACGACTGCGAAGGCTTAACGTAATAGCCGCTGTCTATCGAAATTGAATAATACCAGTCATTACGGCCGCGTTGCAGCGAAAATTTGTACTCATTTTGTTATAATGCGACTCATTGTATTTTCTGTGCGGTGCCGTGGGGTATCGAGTGTAGTTTCACAAGAAACTATTTTAAAGTAAAAACAAAGGGACATAGGCTGTTAAGGGTAATAATATCATTAATTGAGGTTTCTTTTAGAAAGTGCTAGGCTTTATATTTTAATACATGATGATTTATTGTTGTTCATTTATTATATTTTGTATTTATACTTTATAGTTCACCAAATGTCGACTGCAATAATGGAATATCGAATCTGTTTCATAATTGTTTGTTCCAAATTGTTATTTTTTTTTTGTTATATTGATTTACATTTTTAACTTTTATTTTGTTTCGTTTTTAATGCACGATCAATTACACAGATGAAGTGATTTTTCTATAGAGAAAAGCAATAAGAATTTTCATGAAAAACATATCTGAACAGTAGCGACATGTAAAATGTATTCCATATAAATAAATGCTGACTTGTAAAATTAAATTGAACGTTTAAAGTGAACTGGTCAGTGTAATCTCGCCAAGTGGAGCTGAGTGCGAGTGTCCAATCTATTTTCTATTGAGCTCGCCTTGTCTGTCTGTTATTAGCTTTGAGAATTTGCTCGAGAGGCTTCTTGGCATTTTTGAAGATTTCACTACGGTTCTATGGATATATTTCTGCGTTTGAAGTTTTAAACAAAAGCGACTCTTCAATTGTCAAAACAATTTTCAAATACAAAGACAATAAAAACGTTATTTTATTTAAACCCATTTTGATACTTCACTTGAATGAACGTTTGGGACTGATAGCTTGTAGAGCCAAAAGGCCATTTGCTCATTCCAGGGTGAAACTTGTTTTTCCTAAAATTCCACGATGCACCCTTTTTTCCTTTAATTATTCTCATTTACTATTAATACCAATACGCAATTTATATTAAAATGACATTTTTTATATGTTTGATAAATAAAACAGACACAAATCTACGCGTATCAAAATATCAAGTACGTTAGGGTAAGTTAGGTAGCTTTCAGATGGAATTTTATAAAACTTAAATATAAGTGGAAAAACATTTCTACTATCGGTTAAACGTTTAAAAAATCTAATTACTAAGTAAAAACTTAAGTCTTGACTCAGTCTGGCACTGACGGCCGGTAGTAATTAAAGCGTGGACAGTTTTTTTTGACTGCAGAATAGGTTTTTAAGTAATGACGTGCTCGGCATTAGTCTTGTAGACCTACTTCATTACCGCCTCTTTTATTATGCCCCTGTTTTTGTATAAATATGAAATTTAAAAGTTTTTTAATCATGTCGACTTTGTTGAATTTTATACAAGATCTTCATATCATTATACGTTCTTTTATTATATTGTTTATTTTTTATAAAAATAGGAAACACTCAGCAGGAAACTCACTTACAATAAGCGGTCCTTCGCACATGGACACCCACAGCCCGTGCTGGCTCCGAGCTCAGCACAGGTGTTGCAGTGCTGGTTTTCAGCGCCCGCCTTACACAAACAGGAAATACTCTTTTGGTTTTCTCGTTCTGCATCTATTTTGAAGTTTATGATAATGATTAATCAAAATAGGTGATAAGTAAATGAAGGATCGTAAAAAAGTCTAGTCTAGTTTTAGTGAGAGCCTCATTAAATACTACTACTTCATACTTAAAACCTTATTTAATCGTAACAGTAATAGAAGTTATATAGTTCTCTTAGTATTTTAAATGCCTCACTACAATGAAAATTCTGTGTAAGCTGTGAACAAACGATCTATTTATTCTTGTGCTTATACTACAAAAAACATCATCGCTTTTTTTACTTACTAGAAATATTTTTATCATTTCCTAACGGGATACGCTGATGTCTTAATGAAATAATTGTATATTATACGTTGTATCCTCAATATGGTCTTCTTATAAAAATACTAATATAATGTCATAATTTATTTAAATTTAGCCAATATGTTTTAGCGTCAAAATTAGTAACAAATTAAAAAGTTACCCGTGAGAGAGCCATGCTGAAGCATATGCTGACGCACAAATTGGGCCGGTTCGTCCGAAATGATACCACGGGCTCACAGAATACTCAGCGTGAAACGTTACTTGTACTGTGAGTTCAAGTGAGTAGTTTAGATTAGTTCGCAGAGTGAGTTAGGATATTGTAGGCACTTAAAAGTGCCGCCTAAACGACGTAAAAAACCGGTAACACAACTGATGCGCGGACTTTTGCTCGGTTGTTGTTTTTGGTTGTTCATGGGCGGCGGTGTTCTCTTACCATATTGTAGACCCACCTGCTCCGTTGTCCGCTATACGATAAAAAATACTTGTGCAATACTCTTAAACCCGAACATAGTGACGGAGTTATGTTATCAATTACATGCGAGAAAGCATAAAGGTGTTTTCATCTTCTAATTTAACGTAGCCTTTGAACTCGCGTGTATCCATTAGCCTGTTAAACAATAAATCTATTTATAAAGCCCCAATCTTAGCTAAGAGATAACAGTTTTCCCACAGAGTAGATCTCCAACTACCCGTTAAATGAATAGATACCCGCTTAGAGATCGCATTAGTGTAATCGCGAGGTCATGATTCCCTGCCTACTCCGCTTCAATGCAATAACAATACGTACATAGTTACCTTAAGAGTTTTAGTACCATTAAAAAATTTTAAAATATTATTGCCGTCAACACAACCCGTACGCGGACTGTGGCGCGGTTGTCCATGGGCGGCAATGTTCTCTTACCATAAAGAAAACCCACCTGCTCCGTTATCCGCTATACTATAAAAAACCCAGTTTAATAATAACAGAAGAATATTCAAGTTATTTATGGTAATAGATGCGTTGAATGTTCATACTTTAAATTGCTTATGGACATACAAAAATCTCCCTTTTTCATTATTTTATATTGATATTTATTGCTTACGATAGATACAATATACATGTTATATTTTCAAAAAAATCACCCTACTAACTACATTCTTTCTGTATAAAACTAGTGTTATAACTTAAAATTAAAAGCGCAAAGTAAAAAGAGTCATAGTTTGTGTCTAACGTTTTTTGAAGGTTAGGGCTAAGTAAAAATCATATGGATTTAATCCTAGTACGTTCATGTATCTGTAAGGCCGGGCACTTTTCAATCGACTTATATATATATATATATATATATATATATATATCTTGCTCTTCAAATGAAACGTGATTCACGAAAATTTCTTTAGCGATTATTATTTCAATAGTGCATCAGTAATACTACAATCCCATAGAAAGTTGTAGGATTTGGATCTTATGAAATTGATTTCAAAGACACATATGGATCCCGCGGTAATAAAAGTGTATTAAATAGCAATTGTACCCAAGAAGATCTTTTGAATTTCACCGAGAGCGATATGGCAGTAATTTTAAGTGGTTTCACAGCTCTGCTGAGGTAAATTGCGGAAGATCACGACGACTCGTCACGACCCCAGCGTTTCTCGCACGTTACGTTGTGATTTCGAGATAGGTTATGATAATACTTGTTATTAGCCTACTTAAAAAAATATATTTTTTAAATTATATAGCGGTAAACTAGGTAGGGTAGGTAACCTTATGGTGTGAGACCGTCGTCACCCATAAACAATCGCCCGACAATCCGCGCTTTGGTTGTTAAGTGGTATAACTCAGTGAATTTCCGCAAACCTCACTTACTCAGTGAAACAAAGTATGATTATATTATTTTTAATATTATTAATTATTATAATTATTATATATTCTACGTTATCGCAGATACTCACTCAGCCCATATCAGCCCAAAGCATTAATTACAAATAAATTTACGATGCTTATCCTAAAATGTAAGTTTTAATTAATAGTAATCATTTTTTGTTTTTTCTTTCAATCATGATAATGTGATGGAAGGTAATAAAAATTAAGCAGATAGCTTTTAAATTTTTTAATTTATTAAGTATAATAAAATTAATTTTAACTAGGAAAAGGCAGTTATACATTTAATCCACGATAATGGTCTATGTATAGATGTTAATAGAACTATCTACTTAGTAACATCATGCATCTAAGAGAAATGCATAAGGCACGAACTCCATTAAATCTTTGACTTTATAGTTTTTTTTTAACTTTGTTAAATATATAACGCGAAAGCGTAATCTCAACAAAGCAGGACTAGACAGTTTCTATATGAACTCGTAATATTTCCGAGTTTTTCTTTATTGTCTTGTCATTTCAACAAATACAGATGTTCTCGTGATGTATTGTGACAGATTATGTCTGAAGAAAATTGTTTTCAGTACTTATTAATGTTTCTATGTGTTTTTATTCCTTACGTTTTGTAAGATTTAGAATTACACTGTTTTGTTAAACTGTGAAACAATTGTTCATGTTAGAAATATTAATATAACATATTGTATTATTATTACTTTGTATTGTAAACTACCAATTTGAAGCATTGTTTAATTTTGCAAAATAGCATTTCAGTAAACGCGTCTAAAGGCACAAAACTATCTTAGACAATACTAGAAACGATGTGTAAATACAAACTGCGGGATTGCCGCGTGTCAAAGTTTCCCAAATCGCGAGAAGACATTGTAGCCTTGTTCTGAAATTTGCATCATAATTCTGTGTTGAGCGTTACAATCTTCGGATTAACATAATAAACTATAACTGTGTACATTGCTGTGAAATTGTGTGCGAACTCTTAGTACTTCTAATGAAATTTTGTAGCTCTATGTTAATGATAAACATGAAATAAACGGCCAGGTGTTTTCATCCCAAACAAGAGAACACATGCAAATAGATTTAATAAAACTTATGTTTTAGGTATAAATTTAGGTTTGTAAATCTATAATGTTAACTTTTTTAATGGTATGGGTTGCAACAATGCAGTTGGGTCTCCCATGGAGAATCACGCCTTAACGTTTTTAACGCACTTTTAATGGTATAAAGTACAAGAGCCTACCATATCCTGATTCACTCAGCGAATACAAGTACAAGTGCCGTTACACGCTGGTATTCTTTGTTTTGTTTTTATAATTAACTCTTTCCTCATTAGGTAGATTGTATAATGTTAAAAGTTTTTTAAAAGTTTGTTTACTTATTTCAGTTACATACATTACGCTCATAAGTACAATATATAATTGAAGTCTTGAATTTATAAAAATAATCACTCACAAAGCAGAACCGTTGGCGACAAATTCGTAGCCCGTATTCGGAATTCACGTAGCGTTCTCTACGACACAATTTCGTAGGAGCTATACGATCTTGGCCATTGCTGTCCAAATTTCGCAAACACAGTAATCCGTGTGACGTCATGTTTGCGTACGTTTTGCCGCCATGCTCGCGTTCGTAATTAGATAATTGCATGAGCAGGTACCGGCACCGTTTGCGCAGTTTGTTTGCGCTACCCGTAAGCTACAGGGTTGCTAGTCAAATTATTTTCGAGTTGTAACAATATGACACTCTCGGAGATTCGATGTTTGTTTAATCAATATTATAAATATTTTGTTACATACACATATGCATAAGCATACGCACTAATTGGACCGGCTCGTTCGTTGTGATACCACGGGCTCGTGGCGGTTGGGCGGTGTGTTCATGGGCGGTGGTGTTCTCTTACCATATAGAAGATCTGCTCCGTATTCCGCTATTTGAAACAAAATATATATATTTAGTTTTTCAAAGAAAATAAAAGCTCAATTGCGTTTCTCTGTACAATCAAAAAACTACTTTTAAAGCCTTTACTTCTAGTCTTATAAATTAACAGTTATGTGTACAATATAAATTAATAATTCCTAAAATAATTATTTTCTAATAAAACAATATAATGACATCTTGTCAAGTGTTGACATTTAGGCTTTGTCTATACTAGATAAGGAAAACATTCTTATTTAATAAGGAGTCCAAGGTTTTGTTTACATATATATTATATAATAAATTGAAAAGTTTAACTCTGAATTTTTTTTTTCAGGTAAGCATTCTACACGCCTTACTGCACTAAAGCATCTTAGTTTTATACTTGTTCTGCCAAACTCAGAATTACCAGCGTACATCAGCGTGAGTAGAGCTAAATAAATATTTAAATTGTGAACCACAAAGTTATGAAAATATATAGCCACCGCCCATTACTTCTAATAGTTCTCAAGGCTTATTCAATATGTATATATTGACACACATGTTTCGAGCTATATACAGACTCCAGGTGTCTCAAAGGTGAGAGAGACCATGAGACATATCTTGGAGAACTTTGTTAGTTATTTGTTTATAAAATTTATTTGTGTTTTAATTTTAGAATGAATTATGAATTTTTCAAAGAAAAGCAATTGACTAAATAAATGTTATTTACTTATGTTACAGTACAATATAAACAGTCAAAGTACTGTAAAACTATTCTATGTTGATATAGAAGCAACGCATTGTTCAATTACCACCATAAAAATAGGTGTAAATATTTCAACATCTCAATCCCTTAATAGCACATCGAAAATCCCAAACACCTTTCTTACGATCAATTATATGTCGGCCATATTTTCCTAAGTAACTCTAAAGTTAGCCAAATACAACGTAAACCAATGGACTTACGATTCAAATTTGGTTCTTTTAGGCCCCTTCACAAGGTCCGGAAACAGCGGTTACGTAAAATTTATAACCGGTCTGAAATCGGGGTGTAAAATGGTTAATGCAAGGGTTGAAACGGGGAGGACCTAGCGTGAGTGCAAGGAACGATTGTTGATAGTGATTTTGCTTGGAGGGACTGAACATTACTTATGCTTACTTGTTTAATATATTACGCTGCGGTTAAGGTGTCAAACCATTATAAAAACGAAACAGAATTGTATCTTTAAATACATATTTCAAAAAAATGGATCACCATGGGAAAGTATATAAGAAAACGAAATTTTATGTTAGTAAATTTATTTAAATAATAACCCGTGGGAGAGCCATGCTGAAGCATATGCTGACACACTAATTGGGTCGGCTCGTCCGAAATGATACCACGGGCTCACAGAATAGTCAACATGAAATGGTACTGATAATGGTAATGGTACTTGTACTTGCTGATTGAGTGAGGATATCGGATATTAAAAATTGCCGTTTAAGTGACTTAAAAGCCGGCAACACAACCAATGCGCGGTATGTGGCGCATAAGAGGTACGAAACAGACAAGCCAATGAAAATAACCTACCTGACAATGAACTGCAATTCGCAACTCCTATTCCGCAATAACGGTAGCTGTTGCCAAGTAAAAATTCCAAAGTATCGTAGAATATAATGATTTTATTAAGTTTACAGTGTCTAGTCGCTCCCTAGGGAGGCGGCTTAGTACCTGAGTTAGTATTACAGCAAGCGCTGAATAAACTGGCGGTTAATTTAAACCGAGGAACGCTCACGTTAAAATTTTATTACGCAGAGTTTTGTTTGAACGAGAGTTAATAGTTCAGGAGTGAAAAGTAATCTTAGCTTTGAAAATGTAATATGAAAATTTAACATGAGATTCATCGACTAATCTAACCTTATATTATATGTGATTTAAAATAGATCTAAAGTGTTTTTTTATTGTATGGTAGACGACTTCATTACAATTCTCACTTTGATTGTGTTACCGGCTTTCTACGCCGCTTGAGCTGTGTAATCATGGGTCCTCATTATTCTCACTCACTCAGCGAAACACAGTGCAAATACTATTCACGATGACCTTCTATAATAAGCCCATAGTATCAATTCGGACAAGCCTAATTCGTCAAGCCTAAGCGTCAACATATCTTTCAGTATGGCTCTCCCACCACTAAGACAGCGTTAAGACCGTAATAATAAATTTTATTCAAACCCGCGCGGTGTTCGAACCCAGTACCCCTGACTGCTCTGTGGGATGTCAATACCACTGAACCACGGTGCTCTTATTTAGTTATTATTACTTAATTATTTGTGCAAAGGCTAGTTGTACTTTTATAAGTAAATACGCGTTTAAATAATTCACAATATTCACAATAATTTTAATTTAATTATATTTGATTATATTACGAAGGCGTGAATAAACTAATAAATTACAACATCGAACTTGTTTATAATTCCAGTTTGTGAATCCTGCTCTCTCCATACTTTTTGCTCTAGTCTCCAGATAGTCGCTTCAATATCGTATTTGGTATTAAATACGTGGTTTTAATTACTCTAGACTTGTATATCACAACTTGGAAGTCAATGTCATCATTTAACTGTGTATTTCTATTATGTTTAAATAAGCAGCACTTGAGAAGACATAATCCAAACTTTTAGCTACATTTTAAGACTAATCAAAGGTTGAAGTTCTGAATTACATGTTTATGATATCGTAAATATCATATTTCATACGAATATCATATATTAATGTTCTATTAGAATGAGATTAGATATTGCAAAATTCCTTTGGCGGTAAGAATTTGGTCTTATTTGAGTTGAAAATCTATTTTCGAGTAGGCTGACGAGACATTGGAATTATTTGACAGATTTCAATAACTGCTAAGACTTTGGTAAGAAGAAATAATCACGTCGTGTCATTAAACAATATCATAATATTTTAAGACTTATTTAGTTGAAAAATATTTTATCTTATTTAAATTTTAGTAAAAAAAAATGTTTTAATACTAGGAATAGACTGAATCGTATTATAATTTATGTTTAAAACAATAAAAGTATTAATAACGTTTGCTGGCTTAAATATAAATAAATAATATTGAATCAGAAATTTTAAGAATTTTTTCAACCCAATGGGATTTGTAAAGCTTTTGTTAGAACCATGAATGGTCGGGTATTCGAAAGGTATTTTAAATATAAATCTTTATTGTGATTTAAATTTTTATATTTTAATACTTCGCGTTTCTTACTTGTATTCACGTAGTCTATGTGTAATTAATTTTATATAAAATACTTAAAGCCGACTGACATTAGGAGAGGATGTCGTATTGGTAACATTATTTAAAAAAACTTATTTTCGCTAACATAACCGGTTTCGATTTGCCTAAAATGTATGTTAAGAAAAAATAATTTGGCTTTGATTGAGTGCCTATTTATTAATTATTATTTTGATACAGTAGCTTATGGAGCATTGAACAAAAGTGGCTATGTTACTAATAGCTGCATATACAGTAATAGCTTTTCGTCAAGCATATAATTTAGTCTATCAGACCGACGTCTCATATTTGCACAGTATTAGCATTGTCTCCGACCGAAATCACCCCAGACTAAGTACTTC
>DWCF01000175.1:0-60703 GCA_018230265.1 Delias oraia | reverse complement strand
CGCAGCGGGTGGGCGTCTTTGGGGGAGGCCTATGTCCAGCAGTGGATTTAGATGGGCTGATGATGATGATGATGATGATGATACAAAATAGGGCTAGAATTAGAAACTTTATTATAAGCGTTCGAATATTTTTGCCACACTATAATTATTTTACATTATTTCTTCAAACAATGTCTTCTAATTGTTTCCCGCATTTTCATAAGTTTATTTACGCTGTTTTCCATGAAAGTACAAACTTTTTTGTAGTAGGTAAAAAAGAAACCAAGTCTCAACAGTGCGTCAGCATGTGTTTTAGCATGGCTATCTGACAGGAAGACAAAGACAGTCGCTCGATCTCTGCAGCTCCCTTCGAAAGATCTCAATTTCCACTTTTTATTCAGTCCGCCCACCCAAGCTGGTAGCCACGAAGCGATACGCTTCAAACGCGAAGAATACTTGTCAAAAATGAAAAATCCAAGCATATGTCGTATGAGCACGGCTTTGTCCAGGTACGCGAAAGATTGCAACACTGTATGCAATCGGCCAGATAACCTCTCCCGTGTTATGTATACAAACGCCACTCCGCGTTCACTGTTTGGAAAGGTCATCGCTATTGCTACAATATCATTGCGTTCGTCCGTCGCCGTGCATGTCTCACTGTAACAAAAACGCTTTCAGCCAAGCGTCATCGGAGCGGTCGTGGCCACCTCTTTCTGCGCTCGTAACATCCGAGACAAAACTCTCTCCTTCCTCGTACTCTTCCCTGCTGAAGGTCAAACCCGTTCTGAAATTCTTCTCTTATTTCGACCACCATCAGTTTGTTCGGGTAAGCTACTCTCTGGGCAATATGAAAAAAAGGCTACCATTTTTTAAACTAATTCGTCGGCGCCTCTATCTGCTTTGATTATCTTAACGTAATGTCTAATCAAATGAAATATATATTTTTACAGTCGCATCGTAATACATCAACATGAACATAAGAGAAGATAGAAATACGATGATACAGGATCACTTATGAATGAAAGTTACGTCTGCAGACAGAGAAAACAAACAGGCGGCTCGGCGCGGCTCAGCCTCTCCGACCCCTTATAATTTCGTGGCATAAAAAAGTGCGTCATGTGCAACCGACACGACGGATGAGGGTCGCGTGCTAAGGTGCATCTGCCGAGTTTGTAAACAAGGAGCGTCGTCCGCGCCGAGAACATTCCACTCGGTCGCAGCGCATCGCCCCAGCCGCGTATACGCGCATATGCGTCCGGAAATACCCCACCGCGTGCATTATGTATCTACCGCGCGTTTACGGAACTGAGCGCGGTGGCGGGCGCCAGCCGGATGACTCGAGCATGTGTAAATAGCGCCGGCCGGTTCATAAGGAAAAAGCTTCAATATTCAATTGATTGGTACGAGACGATGATGATAAGTTTCTAGGAAAAGCCTGAATATGTACGAGATAAATATATCTGCTGATAGTGGCATAAATCAATGCACTTAATAGTAGACTTACTCTTATTCAACAAATTACAAAGCAAACTACCTTTAAATTTAAATCTTGTATTTAAAAAAAATCTTGACTAAACAAAATTATCACCCCAGATTCGTCACAATTAACGTAGGTACACAATACATAGTTTTCCCCTTTCAAAGAATCCCTAAAAGGACAGCAACAAAACCGCAGTTAAACTAGGGCAAAGCTACCGCTCATCGTAGACAATCCCCGTGCCGGTTAGCCTCCAATTTTAGAAATAAATCGACAAAATCACTATAAAATTCGCAGCGACTGTAATCGTACAAAAGTGGCCAGGTGTCTGTGACCCCGTGGCGTGGGTCCGTTCCGAAGGATGTCAAAAACCCGACGCGACGGTCAGTTACCGACATGGTCAATGGTTTCTCTGGAATCGGTCACGCGAGTGCTGTTCATTTTATCAAGCGCTTCCTCTTTTTCGTACTACTTTCGACTCTATAGCTAACACATCTTTTTCGCGTTCAATATTCATAACAACTTAGTAATATAAATTAACTTCTTGGTGTGCCATTTTTCGTCCATATAGCTCTTTTTTATAGTATAAGCAGACAACAGAACAGGCAGCTCGTCATGGCAAGAGAACACCGCCGCGCATTGGTTGTGTTGCCGGCCATTTCCGCGGCTTAAGCAGTGTTTTAATGGCGTCAGATAACCTCGCTCACTCAGCGAAACATAGTAGTAGAAGTACCGTTTCAAATACAACTACCATTTCACGCTGAGTTTTCTGTGAGCCCGTGGTATCGTTTCAGACGACCCGTCCCAATTAGTGCGTCAGCATATGTTTCACGATAGCTCTCCCATGTGCGATAGTATAAAGACACTCACCCGGCCACTGTCAAGCCCTTCTAGAGACCGAATAAATTATAAATTAAATTATAATTGTCCGGACCGGGAATTGAACCCGATACCTCACGCTTCATGGTAGACTTTTAAAACCATTTACCAACGAGGCTCTAAACGCTCTATTCGGAAATCGATTTGGAAAGAAAACAAGACATGTTCATGAATAACACATAACATAGCACACGTCAAAGGCCATTTAACTGAAGTACAAAATTGAAATATTTTAGGATCTACCCGCATTTATATGTTAAACTATGTAGTTTTTAAAACAATTAGTATTTAATAGTTAGCATTTTAAGTTCTCGTAGCTAAGTGGCTTTATATGCCTACCACGAAACAAGAGGTTTCGAGTTCGAATACCGGGCCGAAATTTTTTTAAATAATTTATTCGGTCTTTTGGCAGGCTCGGCAATTGCCGGGAGAGTGTCTCAACACAGTCGCAGCCGTTAGAGAGCCATGCTGAAACGTATGCTGATGTACTAAATCACCCAGCTCGCTTGTACTGGTTCGCTTAGTGAGTGAAGATATCTTACACCCTTGAAATTATACCGCTTAAGCGGCGTAAAAAGCCGGAACACATCCACAGCGCGCCCTATAGCGCAGTTATCCATTGCCGGCGGTGTTCCATATAGGAGACCCACCTACTCCGTTGTCCGCTACATCATAAAAACAAACTTCGACACCATACGTCTGTTTACAATGTGATGAATTGCGGTATCTGTGAATATCATGTGCGACGCAGCGGGTCACTATTTGCTGAATAATTCACGCTATAATAAAAATATATGGAACTCATTATCGGGTAATAAATATGTATGTATATAACAAAGACATATCTTACCCGTCGGAGAGCTATGTTGTCGCACTTAATAGGTCGGCTCACCCGAAGCAATGCCACGGCATCACAGCGTGAAACAGTCCTTGTTTCGCTGAGGAATCGAGCCGGCCCCATTCTCCCCCAAGACAGTGTTAAATCCCTCGTCCGGCACTATCAAACCATTCAAAACACCTAATACAATTTACCAATGTATACTAACACCATAAAGGTGAAAAGTTTGTTTATTTGAAGGTCCTAATCTCAGTCTTAGTCTGGTCCAATTTGAAAAATTCTTTCAGTGTTGTGTGACTATATTATAATGTAAAAGAAAGGTGTTTGAGTGTGTTTTAAAATTATTATTTCCGCTGTTTCTAAAGCCGTGCAAGGCCGGGGTGAGCTACTCGATGAATTATATAATTCATTCACATGACGTCACAGCCACGAGCCTCTCAATCAAAAATCATTTATTTATCATAGGATTTAACTACTTATTACATTTTTTTATATAGAAACGGTGCCAAACGAGCAGGAAGCTCAACAACCTAGAACAAGCGGTCGTCCACCCATGGACACCACTACTCCTGGCAGAGCCGCGAGTGCGTTGCCGGCCTTTAAGTAAGCACTTTTCTTGAAAGTTTCCAAGTCGTAAAATACAAAATAATTGTTGGTTTAGAAATACCCTGTTTGAAGTTGATTCCACCGAGAGGTTTAAAGTAATTAATTTTACGCCGTTTCCATTCCGCTAGTAAAGAAGAAACGGCAGTAAAGTGCATCGCGGCATTTTCTCCAATGAGGCAACTTTTCGTTAGTATTGACACAATTTCTTGATAATATTATTAATCCTCTCAACGCCGTCCAACCTCAGCTTCGTCATTAATATGAACACGAAATTCGGCTGGTCACGCTTCTTTGACAATTCAAAACATCGAAGTCACCGAGTGACCGCGTGCTTCACGTGACACGCAGAACGTTATGCAATTGTCAAAATTGGTCGCGTCATTCAACCGCTCACGGCCCGCCGCCAAGTGGATTATCAGTTTCACCAAGTCGACAATGGCTGCAGCGATTTGTCTCTACTTCTTTTTATAATATAGCCAACAAAGGAGCAGGTGGGTCTCCGGTCGGCCTATGGACATCTGCACCATAGTCCGCGAATATTGGTTGTATTGCCGGCTTTTTACGCCGCTTAAGCAGCACTTTTAAGGGCCTCCGATATCCTCACTCACTCACTGAAATACAGTAGAGGTACCGTTTCAAGTACAGCTACTATTTCACGTTGAGTATTCTGTAATCCCGTTGTATCACTTCGGACCACTTAGTGCGTTAGTATATGCTTCAACTTGGCTCTCCCACGGGTGAACTTAAACGTGAAGTACAAAGGTTAGCGCTGTCACTGTCTATGAATGAAATGTCATGTTGTTTGGATGACGGCGCCAACTTGGAATGTAAAGGCGATAAAGAGTGATGAAAACTCCTTTTAAATTAATAACTGAATCTAGTTTATTGAGTTTCGTGAATCGAGGTGTTATCAATAGACTGCTATTGTCGTTTCTATATTTTCAGATAAGATTCTTTACTATTGTAATTTTGTTATTTTACCTATTAAGTTAACAGGCTTACTAAGCTCAAAACCGCATGCCAAAAGATCCAATCTATCGTCTCCCAAAACAACGGCATTTTTGGATACACAAAAAGTAAACTGCAGAGAAGTGAAAAAAGAAGTTAAAAACAAAACACTAAGCTGCGTGTGTTCACGTGTGTTTAATGAATTCAAGAGCGCTCCATTCGAGCCGCACATAGTAAATTTCCGCGGCGCGAGGGCAAAGTGTTGGTCGGCGCCCCAACTGAGACGGGCCAGGTTCAACGGCCCCGACCTTGGCGGCTGCGGATCTATTGTCTTCGCCGTGGCGCGGCACGCGATAACGACGTGCGCGTTTTATTTACGCACTAATTACATATTTTTTATTGTATAACGGAAGCGGAGCAGGTGGATCTCCGCTTTCGTCGGAAACGATGGCGAGAAATCAACTTCGCTTCCAGCCTCACATAGGTGAGCTACTTTTCGTACCTTCAGCCGAAACTGTCTCTCACGACGGTCGACAACTGAAGCCAAGGTTTTGTTTCATGGGCGGGCGCCACGCCCGCGATAGGCTGTAAAGGCCGATCTGCCGAACAGAGAGTAGCCATTCCTAAAAAACGGGTCTCCTTTATAGTAAGAGACTACCCTCGCCAATGCACACCCGCGCCACGATCCACACTTTTTTGTTGTGTTGCCCGATTTTTAGGACAATTTCGAGCGCGGTACAATTTCAATAGCCTCCGATAACCTCACTCGAAATAAGTATTGCATGCTGGTAATCTATGAGCTTCAGACGATTAATCAAAACTAAAATGAAAATAGAATGAATAAATAATTAATACATTACCATTAGACATACTCTTTTTTTGTTTGTCCGTATGCGTGTATCTGTGTAATTACAATTTCTTTTAGTAATGGATATTAAAACTATCAATAAAACCTATTTATGGGCTATAAAATTTCACACTTCGCGTGCTTTAAAAAAATGTGTTTCAAAACAGGAAAATTATAAAGGGAAAACGCAAACGAAACTGGGACGGTTGCTATTTCTAGTCGACCAACCAAAAGAAACTGAAGATTTCTATTATTTTTTATTCTATAGCAGACAACGGACCATGGGGAGTCTCCTATCTGGTTAGAGAACACCGTCGCTCATGAACATCTGCGCCACAGTTTGCGCATTGGTGGTGTTGCCGGCCTTTTACGCCACTTAAGCGGCATTGTTGAGAACCTCCGATATCCTCACTTATTTAGCGAAACAAAGTAGAAGTACCGTTGAAAGTACACCAATGATTTGATGCTGAGTATTCTACGACACCTTGGCAGCACTTCCGGACGAGCCACCCAATTAGTGCCTTCGCACGGCTTACCCACGAGCTTGTGGGATTTCGCAAACGCGTAAATGTGAATTACATAATAAGGTACAATTTAAATTAAACTACCGACATTTATCGATTAAATCATGAACTCAAGGAAATACGATTCCTGCAATGATTTATGGCGCGTGCTACAAACACAGAAAGCGCAACGGACATACAAGGATAACCAAGCCGGACTTGACCTATCTTAATTTGTGATTGTCAACAATCACATATTGGACCGATACGACTGGCAACTTAAAGGCCGGCAACCCACTCGTCGCCACAGCGAAACTAAAGGGAACGAGTCCTCTGCTAATTTGCCTCTCGAATTTTTTACGTAAAAATTACAACTCCTTTGTCTCCGTTAATTTTAACAAAAAACTGGCAATACCATTACAAACAAGAATTACAAGAAAACCTCGTCAAGCCGAATGATTTAGAAACACCAATAAACAGAAAACATTGCACTTAATCCTTCATACATTGTCCGGTATAAATCCTATCATAAAACAGCCGCGTTCAAAGGACTTTATAAAGAAAGCCTTCTCTGGTCGGTAGGTGGGAGGCTTAGTAGTAGGGCTGAGTGGTTGCCTGTGCTGTTTCTCATTCAATTCTCTATACTTTGCTTATTTTAAAGGGTTCGAGCAATTACTTCCTCCATGTTTTCCATTTTTTTCAATTGGCTATTGTAATGTAATATTTTGTGTAATTGGTGGTCCAAACTTTTTTATTTACATATATTTGTGTGTGTACGCTGTGCCCCGGCGCTCAGCCACTTGTGGTGGGGTCCACCGAGCGCATAATTAATTATTTTGTGTATGTAGTATTGAAAGTATGAAATACATAAAAAACGCCTCGACTGTTTGCAAACACGTGCCGAAGCACCCCGATCAAAGTTCAAGCGATACAAGTCGACGTTCGCAGGTGAGGGCAACACTGGCTTGTTTACATTGTTGAAATATCGCAGGCAGGCTAAAAATAGCCGCGGAATGAACGATCGCCGCCGCACGAGCACACGAGCGCTTAGTCAGAGGCTGCGGCGGCGGGATCTCCGCGCCGCAGAACCACACCGCTGCAATGCGGACAAAACAAACAATTATACAGTTGTTATATTTTATATTTACACACTAGCAGCTCTGATAAGTCTTATGAAGTCTATTTATTTTAATAGGCTATCCAAGACTGTATAACTTCATCTTCACAGAATGCCCAGCGTGACACAGTAGACACAGTGTTTCGTTAAAAGAATGAGGATATCGGAGGCCATTGAAATTATGCTTGTTAAAAGTCGGCAACACAACTAAAGCGCTGACTGTAGCGCGGTTGTACATGAGCGTCGATGTTTTCTTACCATATAGGAGACGCACCTGCTCAGTTCTCTGCTATGCCATAATAAATACAGTTTGTTAAACTTTATACTCACTAGTAGCTCTGACAATTCTGTTAAGTTTATTATTACAGGTTTAATACTTTCGTTAGTATTATATGTATAAATCATCATCGTCATCATCATTTCAGCCGTAAGACGTCCACTGCTGGACATAGGCCTCCCCCTTGGACTTATATATATACCCGTCGGAGGCGATCTGTAGAAATAATACAACGAAATTACACTAATGGCACAGCCCAACTAACTGACGCGGCAAAAACGATTCTAGGAAATTTAGAATGGCCAGTGACAAATGGAGGTTGATGGTAGAAGGGTGAACATTTAGGGTTGTACAAAAAATAGTAAATTTTTAATTTTGAATATTGTTTCATCACCCAAAGTACTTCGGAAAAAAGATGTAGAGCGATTCACAGCTCACCAGGTAGGTACCGGTGCACATAGAATTTCATAGCCGCCCAACGGAGGAAGAACGGGACATAACGCAGCAGGTAATCGAGGTCCGTTTTCATAGAAGATGAACCTGCTGCATCCAGCGCAAGTAAGAATTACGCCTTTGCCCAGCCAGTGGTATTCCGAACAAATCCTAGTATAAAAGCAACTTGGTAGTACGATCAACAGCGAAACGGCAACAACAAAAACATTACACCACAAAACTAAAAGGGAAAAATACTTATGAATAAAACACACAAATCCTAGACGGGGTTAGAGCAAAAAATAAGGGAGACGTCTAGACTCGATAGACGTTATTTAGTCTAGACGGGCTGCGACCCTCGCATCAACCCCTCCATATAGTTAAATTACTAATGTATGAATATTATTACATCAAGTAAGCGCGGAGCTTTGCGCCGTCAACGCTCAGAAGCTTCGCATTCAATTTCCACCAACTCCAGCTCATTCCTCCTACACTCCTTATAACCGATTTTTATAAAAAGGCCTTCATCACGTCTTTCGCCATTCTTGGGGGAATTTTGGTGAACCAGTAACGAAAGGACAGTTATAAAATCTAGTATAAAAGTGATTTATATTTTCTATCGTATATATTGCATAGCGGACAACGGAGGAGTTCATCAATGGTAAGAGATTACCACTGCCCGTGGACAAGCGCGCCACAATCCACGCTTGCCGAGTGGCCGGCTTTTTACGCCGCTTAAGCGGTGTAATTTCAAGTGACTACGATATGTTCATTCACTCATACACAGCACGAGTACAATTATTAATGTGAAACGAATATTGTATGTATAGTGTATTATTGAAACGGTGCCTCTACTCTGTTTCGCTGAGCGAGTGAGGATATCGGAGGGCCTTAAAAATGCCATTTAAGCGGCCAAAAAATCCGGCAACACAACCAATGCGCAGATTGTGGTGCGGTGTTCTCTTACTATATATCCACATAGAAGACCCAAAGACGTTCCAAAAACCAGCGTGTTTTTTGATCATTTTCCTCTATTTAGATCAGAAAACAATTCACAATGAGCGTGATATCATCCACATCTAAAAATAAACTTATCAAACAAAGTTCTGTTCGGCAAGAGATCTTTCGTTTACCTCTGCCAAATAAACTTCAGCTAATATAATATTATTGTGTTTACAAATGATTTGCTAGAATTTATTATTACTTCTCAGAGAGAATAAAGTATTTACAACTCGCCAAGAGTCTCATTCACAGAAACACACGCGAGTTGAACAGGATAAATGTCATTTATAATAAAAATTATTCCGTTTTCGGCTTTATTTTATTAATAAAGTTACCGTAATAAGCCTATATTTAAACATACTGTTTATATAAATACATGGGCGAATTGTGTTAATTTTATATTCATTGCAAACAAACACAAAAAAAAATTGACAGCATTTATCACGAGGAAGGTTCTGAGGAGCTATTTAGATTAATACCTACAGTTATGTATTATTATACCTACAATCAGTGTGTAGAGTACCAGGCTTCGATTCTATGGTTGTTGTATAATCTATGAATTAAACACATCGGGCCTACCATAAAAAAAAACTCCTTAACCGTGATCTGATATAGACGTCTAAAAATAAATCACATATATAGTCTGGTTTCAGCGAGTTATTTTAGCCATATTGCTCAAAGATAATCTGGACAAACTGATGGTGGTGGGAAAAATCGTGGGCAGAAAACAGCAGGGTCAATCATCGACCCATTGGCCCCGACCCAGTGGCTACAATGACGAGATACAACATCTGCCCTCCGATAGGCCAACGAAAAGGCATGGAGCTTGGTCGACGAGGCAGAAGCACGAAAACGACCTTCAACAATAAAGAATAAGAGAAAGTTTGATAGAAATGCAAATTCTCTGCCAACACCGTCGCTGCCGCACTAAATCCAAACAGATTGCATTATTATCATTAACAGGAAATGCCGATAGTGCACGGGCATTACGTACTCTTTGCTTTACGAGTTCGGAGAAACAGCGACAAACAAAGTTAACATTTCTAGGTATTCGCACCTGGGCCGCAGCACCTACTTAGAATTCACTAAGGATATGCTGAGGACTGATAACCCACTTCTGTTGTTTACCAACTATTAACAATGGAAACGAGGTTACATCGAAAGGTAAACAGGCAATGTGTTAATTAACAAACTCTCTCTTTCCGGTCTAACACAATCCTATAGTGCATATACTTTGAAAGCATCTGTGGTGAATATCTATGAAAATTCTTGAACCTCATTTACACATATAAAACTCTTAACAGCATCCACGAGCTCTGTGTTGCGCGACAGGTGGCTTGGAGTTTTTAGCTCCAATGAAAACTGTGTATTTTCCAAGTTTTATGTGTAGATCTGATAGAGTTTTAAATAGCTTGATTCGGCCTGTGAAAGGCAGTGACAGTGGCCGGGCGAGTGTCTTACCACTGTCGTGGTAGAGCAATGCTGAAGCATATGCTCTCGCACAAATTAGGCCGTCTCGTCCGAAGTTTGCTCGCACTAAACTCAGCGTGGAACAGTACTTATATTCTAGTAGGTACTGTGTAAAGTGTCTAATTGAGTGAGGATATCGGAGGCTCTAGTAATTATTCTGTTTAAGTAGCGTTAAAAGCTGGCAACCCAACCAAAAAGGGGACTAATATAATAATGAGTGGTGCGGTTATTTATGGGCGGCGGTGTTGTCTTTCCATATATGAAACCCACCGGCTCCGTTGTATGCAATACGATAAAACCATTAGCTTACCGGTAATGAGCAAACAAATGTAATTCAGTTTGACACAAGTATCGGTAACCTTTTTAGGAATGGCTAACTCACTCATGCTCAGAATTACCTTAACAACTTAACGCGGGCTAAGGAGTAAGCTCGCGGGCTCTCTGTAAACCACAGATAAAAATTCTACAAAGGATTATTTTTTGGGAATAGCAATTTTCTGCCGGTCAAACGACTTTTAGAGATTAACACAGCCTTTGGGACTCGCCGTGAATTTGATTTTTAGGCGCGACTAGCGCAAGGGCGTCTTCTGCGAGACACAAACCTCGGACTGGGCCGTAGCGGGGTCATGGGCCGGCGAAGCAGCCGATCGGAAGCTCACCAGAGTCAGTCTGGCGACATGATGAGCCCTTGCCTCCGTTTCTAGCGAAGGCGGTTGTTAGCGAGGTCCCACAAACGAAGAATCCATAGGGCTGGTAGGCAGGGCCGTCAGACCTTTATCGACAAAATCAATCTTTCAGCGCAGTCACGCGCAGAATTACTACTACGGCACGTGGGTTCATGCTTGGTTAGTTGTGCGTCACCCAGGTTGCGTATGCAAATGCAAATAGTTTTGCAATTGCGATAGCAGCAACCTGAATGGCCGCGCGTCAAAACCTCAGTCGCCTTTTGTTTCGCACTGAACACTGCGTCAATTCAGACGAAATCAGCTGCCTGCAGAGGCATTTTTAAACCAATACGACTTGGGAACCTTCAAAAAGAGAGCATACCTATCCCTTAAAGGCCGGCAACGCACCTTTTCACCCTTACCCTCACCAACCCCTGTTTCTTTCGTTTCCCCGGGTCAGCTATTGAACTACAATATAGCGATAAATAATCAAACAAGGCCATTATATAATGGAATGGCGCTTGGGTGCCGCCGCATCGCGATAATGCCTCATATCCTATACTAATTTACTAATAATTCTGAAGCCAATAAGCAATAACATTATTTTGTATGGTCAACGGAACAGGCGGGTGGATATTGTGGATGGATGGAATATTGTGGGTGGACGCCCTACGCTGCGCTTACTAGTCCGTGGTCTCCACTATATCACTTTCGGCCCCACCTGTCATCTGTTCTGCGTGCAATGTGCCTACCCATTGCCACTATAGCTTGCTCATTGGGCGGCTACGATGTTGACTTTAGTTCCTCCACGGATCCCCTCATTTATGATTCGATCACGTAGAGAAACTCCACTCGATGCCAGTACTAACTTGCTATTACTTTATACCATCGCTGATAACGTTTCGTTCGCAGATTAAGGGGAAACGATAAGGCTATTTCAACTGACGCACGCGTGCTCCAAACGCGACACTACGCCGCGCGGGAACGGCGACAGATCAATCAGATAAAGTAAAACAAACAAAAAAAGTTATCCGCTATCGGAGTGAGTTTCACACTCGACACGTGCCTCGCACATGCTGGTACAATCGACACCGCAATAAAGCTGATCGGAAATTATCACTTAAATGTCAACATTTTCACATTGCAATCGATACACCTCCACTTACTCCTATATATCATATATCTGATATATACAATCCTAATGTTGCGATGTTTTTTCCGAAATTCCTCTACAGGGGCTCGAACTATTTTTATGAAGGTTTGGGTGCAAATCACGTTTGTCAATCAATTAGCATCTATTTTTGATACCGAAGATAAGGGTTGTTCACCCCAAAACAATATTTACGATGTGAACTCCAAACTTTAATTTTTCTACAATCAATCCGTATTTTTTAATAGCAATAGTAATATATTATTAGTTTATATGGCAAAAAAATGTCTGCCACTTATCTAAGCTGAACTTCTTTGTTTGCCACGCTAATTTCATTTAAAAAATGTACCATTTTATCAAATTATTGGTAATCTAAAGCTAACATTATCGTTTGAAGAGTATAGAAAAACGTGTCGGCAACACACCGGCATGCGAATATTTGCTTATTTATTTTGAGACGCGACTATTTCTCAGTTATCTTAGTTTTTTCTTTTTAGTTAAATAATCTCTTGCGTTTTATACGTACACTAATAGTCTATAGGTATTTACAGAGGAAAAGTTAATATATAAATACTTGTAATAAAATAAACTTCAAAGAGTAAGGTTCTGTTATAAGAGTGCTTTTATGTTCTGCCCATTCTGTTAGACGCATGAGAACTGCGCGCAGGCAACTCGCACTGACTCACCGACGAAGCAAGCCATGCACCGCGGCTCCTAATGAGCTAAGGCCGTCCGTGTCGCGAGAATCGCGCCGTTCATCTCGTGACCTACTTTGCCGACTTTGCAAGCGCATTCCGGGATTTGTTCGTCGTTAACCTCACAGCGAGGACCTCGTTCCCTTGTTTCCGCTAATTGCGTGTACACGACTCTGACTTCACACGTAGTTTATTTTAAGCTTGCCTATCTATAATAATAATAAAAAAAAGCAACAATAATAAGGTATAATTACCAAACTCCAATAATCCGTATCACCTCAATAATGTCGTTCCACAACTGATCGATTTTTAAGGCTTGCAGAAGTATTTCCAAACCAATACGACTTGAAGATGGTCAAAAAAAGGAGCGTACCTTTCCGTGAAAAGTCGGCGACGCCCCCGCAGCCAGCGTGGGGTGGTTGGGGCGGAGGGCCGCTCACCCTAGGCGCTCGTTTACCTCCGTTTTAATAAAGGTAAGTTAAAAAGCGTCAGTAAGGCTTCATGCCCACCACAGGGTCCCTCTATACAAATACAAACTACCAAAAAAGTTTGGACCACACAAATAAACTGAAATTAGTGAAAATTGCTTCGTTCTTTAAATATAATCTACTTCTTAAAGATCCTTCAAGACATAGAAATTGCGAACAGGAGGTAAGCGGCACAAAATCAGCCCAACCGGAGATACCTGCTCGAGCAGGTCAAGGCTCATTGGACTGTAGCGTCACGATACTGCCAGCGTAAGGTCTGTAAGCATTGTAGCTTCTAAAGTACTATTACTTTCAAAACAACACCAAAAACTCCACCGCCTACTGGACTACATAAATGTACTTCGTTTCAAAGGAATTGCACCTAAAGGCTTCTTAAATACATTTCCATAAGTACACGAATTATCATTGAAATATTTTTATAGTATAGCGGGCAACGGAGCAGGTGGGGTCTGATGGTAAGAGATCACCACCGCCAATGGACAACCGCGCTTTCATTGTTTTGCCCTCTTTCAACGCCGCTTGAGCGGTATAATCAAAGCCTTCGATAACCTCAATCACTGAACAAAACACAGTATTAGTACTATTTAAAGCTGAGTATTTTGTGAGGCCGTGACATCATTTCGGACAAGCCGGCCCTATTAAAGCGTCAACATGGCTCTCCCATGGGTGCGAAAATGTTCAGACATTCACTCGGCCACTGTTGGGCCCTTCTAAAGGCCGAATAAATAATACATTTTTATTCGGATTGGAAATCGACAGAGACTACCTCTCGCTTCGTAGTAGGCTTTCCAATACACTTAACTACCAAGTTCTATAAAACTTTATATATAAGGCGTTCACAAGTGGCCATGTAGTCCTCCTATTCAAAATAAACATTAGATTTTTTGAATTGATGATCTACGAGTAAGACTTATTCATAACTGGACCTGGATCAGTATCTCAAGTCGAAGTCTATAAATAGAAATCGTATTAGCAATAGTGGATTTCCCCTGTGTGTGCGTCTACGTTATATAAGTGCAGAGGTCGGCCGAGTTCCGCCAGCGCGAAGGCCTCACATTGCGCAGAACGGCAACTCTGTCACAACTTGCCGCACCACCGTCGTGCCTTTTTGCACGCTCATTACGACCAACCTTGTGCAGATATATCAGCTGTTGCATTGGTTCATAGCTATGATAGGAACGCTTCAAATCGTTACTCTTACATGAAAATATGTTAAGGTAACTTTTTAAATTTGCCGCACGTCGCGCTTTTACTATATGAATGAAATGTCATGTTGTTGTGAATGTTGAGTGTTCTCAGAACGTAATGGCGATAAAGAATGATAGAAGCTTATATTAAAATAATATATCTAAAGTTGTTTCAATATTTATTAATAGAGTTTATTGCCGTTTCTTTATGTTCAGGAAAAAATATTTGTTTGTTATCTTAGTTGGAGATTATGTAATAGTACTTAATAAATAAAATTTACTTACTTTATTTTCAGAGAAACACATTGTAGTTAATTTTTACCCCCTAAACTTAGTTTTTAATAGGTGTATTTTCCGTATTTACGGTTATTTGATAGCGAAAAAGTTTTCCTGTTACAAAACGTTCCTGTTTTTTTTACAAATATTAAACCAATTATTGTCTCGATAACGTATCTATAGTTGGAAGGCGGTTACACAAACGAACAAAACATTTGACGATAAAAACATGGTCTTAAAAACATTGTTTATGATAAAAACTACTCGCATTTTCCCCTAAATATTCCTATTCTGCTATATTTTGCTTGCCACGAACGAAAGTGGGAATAAAAGCAATTGTGGAGTCAGCAAAAAAATATCTGTCACGTTTTTCAATTTAAATATACGTTTAAAAATGCACTGAATTAGAAAAATATATCAAACATATATAACGGCACTCAATAATATGGAAAAACCACAACATCTGTCATTCAATATATTGTAAAGATAACAAAATTGGTTTTTACGAGATATGACAGCAATTTCAAAAAAACCAGTTGAAACTACATCAAAAATGAATGAGAATATATCTATGATATATTATATTTTTATTATATAATGTACAACGAAGCAGGCGAGCCTATGATAATAAGTCTTCATCGACGCCCATGGACAACAGTGCCACAAACCACGCTTCGGTTGTATCGCCGAATTTTTACGATCCTATTGTCCTCAATCACTCAGCGTAACACAGCACAAGTACTTTTTTTGTAAGGATAGTATAAAGTGAGCCTGTGGTATTGCTTGAGACGAAACAGCCGAATTAGTGCATCAGGGGAGGAATGGGGTAGTAATTAAAAGTAAACCATTCCAATAACACGCTTTGAAACGCCCACGTGCGCCACTTAGGTGAATCTATAAACACAGACGTAAACTATATAGGAAAGTTTACTAGCTGAGATGGAGGCCGCCCGCCCACAAGGCCCGCAGCCCGCCCATGCAACCGCCCACAAATTGCAACAACTGCACTGCACCACGAACTCTGACCTTTCTTCGACGGACGCCTGCGCGACCCGCTCCCAATAATGTTTCTTTGCCGCAATTAAATGTCATGCAAGCCAAATAAAATCTTACAACTGAGAGTTTTAACGCATTTTGTGCCGCACACCACACAAAAAATACTATATTCGTACTGAAATTAACCTACACTACACGCCGTACACGCTTTTCCACGCTGGTATTCTGCGAGTCCGTGGTATCACTTCGGACGGGCCAGTTTAATTAGTACCTACCGTTTCTTTTGATACCTCATTCAGTAAAATCAAACGACTTGCTACCATCTATTTGCGTCCTATCTGTTCTGTTTCATGTTAAACATATAAATGTGAACTACATACCTACTTTGGTGTACATTACGTCGTGACGTCCGCCTGAAAACTACGCAGAATCTAAATAATCCAATCTTGCACCACCATTTGTAATTATCATGTTGCCTAACACTAGTGAAATCGTGGATAATTAAGAAAAAAAGATACATACAACGAGAATCAATACAGTATAAACGTTTCTACACTAGTGTCTTACCAGGGCAGGTTTTGCTATGAAATTAAAAAAAATAAGCTAACTAAACTACGAAGAACTGTAATAAATGTTTGTACGGCACCGTTCAGCAGAGCAAAAAAAGAACGTTCCCATCTCGTTAAAGACCGGCCACGAATCCGCAGCCTTGAAAGGGCTGGAGGTGTCCATGGAAATGGAGCCGCTTATCCTAGGTGAGCCTCCCGCTCGGATGTCTCTTTTAAAATAACACCAGACAGGTGACTATTAACATGTCATGATTGAATTAAATTATTTACAATATGTTATGCGCGCCTAACTATTATGCAATCAGTTGGGCCCATTGCATTGAAGTACCGTTATAAATAGGAAATGAAACTCCAATAATCTAACATTACGTCACTTTCGTCGCAAGGACGCCGCGACATATTACGACGTAATTTGTGTGTTGAATGTTGTTAACCAAAGCCCATCTAACATCAATTTACGAGCCTCGTGGTGTCATTTAATGACGTCGCGACATATCATGGGTATCGGGTTCGATCTCTGGTGTGAATGAGTAACACGCTGAGTGAGTGAGGATATAGGTAGCCTGTTACACTATACCGCTCATGCGGGGTAAAAAGCCGGCAACACAATCAAAGCGCGGATGACCATTGGAGGTGGTTCAGAATTATGTTGGATATTATAAAAAATAAACAAAAAGGAGTTTATCAGTTTGACGCGATTGAGATTTTTATCATAGTTCTATCGTATCGGGGTTTTTTTCAATAATTATCTTCTGTTAGTCATTGTACCAATCTGCGTTTCTACCGAAATCTACGAAAAACTGTTTACTACCACTGTGAAGGTAAACAATGTGCCGCCACAGACTTGGTTCTCCTGCATTAATTTACTTTATTGTTTGATTTCACGACACGAATGAATGGATTACCTGCAACTTTATTTAAAAAATAATATCTCAGAACCAAAGCGTTGGCTGAAATCATATCTTTTCCTTTTTTGTTGCAAAAACTGGTTTAGCGACAGCAAACTCATGGCAAAGATACAGTGATAGAATATTAAAGACATAGTTTTAAGCTACGTTTACAAGTAAGAAACATGTTCATAAAATACACTCAATCTAACCAAGACAATAATTAAAAACTCTGTATTTATTACTAAACCTGAGAGCCTCGCATGTTAGTGGTCGTAAAAATCTACCGTGGTTGGCTTCGTGAAGCGAGGGGTGTCGTGTTCCGATCCCCGGCCCGAATGTAAATTTTCAATTATTTGCAATTTGTATTCGGACTTACAATTGCTAATGAGTTAATGACTTATAGGCCGGGTGAGTGTCTAAAAATGTTAGGTGTGAAGACGGATTTGTTCACAGTACGCCGCGCCGGAGCGGGGGAGGGGGGTGTGTGTGTGAGTGATACTTGCTAGGTGACACAATCTAATGCTGTGTAAAAACTACACTTAAATTTCTCAATACGCAAGAGGCATCGTTCCCTGAACTTCTTGGGTTTAATGTCCAGTGCGATCCTGTATACATGGGACGAAAAGCTCAAGGGAACACTGAAGCTCGTGAAAAAGGGAAGCCTATAATCTAGATGTCTTCTGCTGCAACACGGGGTGGTGAGTGCACGCGGGGTGCCGTCGGGGTTGGGGCGGGTGGCCTCCGCGGGCGTACTATCGCTGCGACGCTGCTACGTCACTCTCGGCGCCACGTGGGCGATCGATAATGACGTCGTAGGGGCGGCATGGGGGCGCAACGAGGGGGCGACACTCGGCGCGCGCAACCACCGACCTACTTATCTTTTACGTTTCACGTAGCGTCTACGTAACGCGATCGAAGGCGGCACGGGCCGCGACGGGCATGCGCGCGTGACAGCACAGCTTGCAGCTTCGTGAAACGTGGCCTAGATATTAACCAGAGTCATTCATTGCAGCGGGCCTAATTGCGATCACTCGAATTGGACACCGCTCTTACCCGCTCCCGTAGTAGGCGCGCCGAAGGGCACAACTCCAATATTTTACATTACATGAATCGTATATAGAAGACACTAAGATATCCAATAGAAAGAGCGCGTTTTGTACTCTCTGATTTAAAGTTTGAAATTACATTTAGGTAAACTCAACGAAACTCTAACTTCATTCAAACGTTTAATTCCATTTAAATTGAGAATGATTTTTTAAGGTTTGCCGCACCATGGTGTGGTTTGTCTGTGCGGTTGTCCATGGCCGGCGGTGACTTCTTACCATGCCGTCGTTTGCCCTCTGTCGCCAACATCATAGAAAAGACAAAGTGAATGGATGGAAGTGGAATATCCAATTCCAAATGTGCTCTCATAAACAGACCACATTATATCTTAGCCGGCAACGCATCTATTGTCCAGGTGTACCGGGCGGAGAACCGCTAATTTGCCTCGCTCTTTCGTTAGACATAAATTAATTTGCAAAGATCTTTTTACTTCACACAGCACTACATAATGTAACTACTATTTAAAGCTAACTCTGAACGAACTCGGCCAGATCCAAGAAGAACAGTCAAAGACTCAGCGGAATGTCACTTTGTATGCTATATCTTTAGAGTAAACTACAAGGATTGGATCTAAAATGTCGCAATTCCAAGCGACAGTATCGCTTCTAATCTCTTCTACTTTGCACTTTAATCCATTATCACACAATATAAATCCATTTACTTAACCATAGTTCTCATACTTCGCTATTATATTAAAGCAATTTGAATAAACTATTAACTATTTTTTATTCTGCTTTGTTTTCATTTAGTTCTATGCCAGCCTAGAATAGACATGCGAAAAGCGTAGGTGCTTTTACGTACGTACGTTCTGTTTAATTATTCTTAATTTTATTGTATCTTTAGCTTGTCATTTCAATTTTCTCTTATGACCTAGTAGTACTTACCTAGAATGAATAAGAAAGAGCACAGCTCCCAGACAACTATTTATTTGAAAGTAAGTTTTAAAAACGAATACCTTAAGGAAAATTAGTGAAAAAGGAAATAAATATAATTTTTATTCTGTGTCGACAAAGCTTTCAATATATACTTTAGCTTTTAGAAATAAAAACCTATTCTCCCACGGGCGTTGTAAAAGCGAGGAGTCAAATAAAATGAAATATTTTCATTCGACATAAATACAAAAATGCAACTCGTTGAACGTTCAAATCAGTCCAACAAGCCACCGATTCCAAGCTGAGCCAACTGAGAAGAACCGGCGAAATAAACTCAGTGGGTGTCATTTTTAGCTGTCGTGAGATATACAAAATATAACAAAAAGTTATCTCTGAGAATGCCTCGTAGGCTTATCCCGAAGGCGTCATTCGATGTACCTACATCATTCATCAATATCATTATAGTATGCTTTATCACACAAACGTCCCTTAACAGTTTTAGTTTCATCTAGATTGAAATTAAAAATTGAAGCTGAAATTACTACGGCGACAATCAAGATCGGCATCTAGTAGCCGTGGCCTAGTTCGCTGCGCCGCACCTCGCCAACCCACTAACACAGAACGCATTAACTACGGCAGACGCCACTAAGCCTGCAGCGCCACTAAGCCCACCTCGCTCGCGGTATCGCTCGCATCGCGGGCTTCCTAAGCCCAGATCATCTTTATAAATAGCCATTCGGTCGTGAACGAACAGTTTTCAGTAGCGTCACATGTTACGACGGAAATCGTGATGTTTCTATTATGTAGCAGACTACGTAAGAGAGTAATTTATTAGACCTACGGTAACCGCACGCATTCGGTACAGTACAATTTCACAGTGATGTCATTTTGAGCCCGTAGTATCATTTCGGACGAGCCTGCTTAACACAAAACGTAAGGTTTATAAGCAACTTGGGAACCTTCAAAAAATAAACTATCGCTCGCGTGATGATTTAACACGCTTCGTATCCGGGGCTCAGTGAGGGCAACACCTACTTGGCCGTCCGTAATATAAATAAAAATTGATATTTGTACTTATTTTTGATTAATATTTCATTTTTTTAATCTAATAAATTTTTCAGTTGGTATATCCAAACGAATAACATGACGTAGTATATAAGATTTGGAATCTTCGATTTTGAGTTGCAATGTTCATTAACTCAAAAGCCAGTTGTTGGTGTGAGCACGTATGGTACGAGGCCTCCGGAATCGGTCGTCCGCCCATGAACACCGCAGCGATGCAGGCCTCTTAGGCAGACTATTGTTCATATTATTAAAAAAAGCCTTTTGGAAGAACAGAAGAGAAATAGACTATCCTACACTGAAAGAATCATTCAAATCGAAGCAGCGCGAGCGGTTCCTGAAAATACTCAGATGTATACATCTATAGTGTTGACACGATTCCCAAAATGGTGCATAGTGCAGCGTGGGCTGGCGTCGCGGGCGCGCTGCGTGCGCACGCCACGAGCACCGCTCTTCGCGCCAATCGATATCGGGGACCCAAACAAACCGAGCATCGAGCGAGTGACCCATTTTCCGCGAGACTAGGCCACCGCTGCGGCTTCCAAGCGTCACTCGACATTTTAACGGCCGCCACGAGCGCGATGACGCTCGACAGGCCTGATACTTGTGCGTTGTGCCAGCTTTTGTAAGGGAATCCGATATACAATACAATTAGAATTTATTTTATAATTTAGTCGATCTCTGTTAGGACTTCACAGTGGCCAGGAGAGTATCTTAATACTGTCGCACCCGTGCGAGAGTCATGCTGACGCACTTATTAGGCCAGCTCGTCCGAAGTGATATCACAGCTCAAATAATACTCGGCATGAAACGGTACTTGTACTATGTTTAGTTTGAGTGAGTGAGAATATTAGGTCCTTAAAATGCCTCTTTAGTGCCGTAAAAAGCAGGAAACACTACCAATGCGGGGGCTGTAGCATTTTTATCTATGGGCGGCGGTGTTCTCTTACCATATAGGAGACCCACTAGAATAAGCGGTCCTCAGTCCCTGCTGAGTCGGCGGATATGCGTTGCCGGCCTCTGCGGATAGATTATGATATGTCCTCCCTCCCATCTAAGGCCGATTTGTCATTTATATTGTGAGCATAAGAGCGTAACAGAATTATGAAATAAATCAACTTAAACCCACCGTGCCAAAATCAATTAGTTCAAAATAAAATTTGCAATTACAAGAGAAATATAGCACAACTTGCAATCTTATTTAAATTGGCAACATGTCTTACGCTAAATTTACACGTTTAGCAAGCCACTAGAAGTATCCATCAGGACGAGCTTGTAAATGGGGTATGGCGTGGACTATTGTCGATTTTGAACGGGGATCAGCCCGCTTCGGAATACGCTAACGCACTTGAAAACGTATAAATCGACGGTGTCAAGCTTAGAACTAGACCAAGCCTTACAAGCGCGTAAATGAAATATTGCACTAAGCCTAAGGCTATCTTTAAGGTCGGAAAGTACTTTAGTCCTATCTGTGCCTACCACTCCCTTGCTGAAAATCTTAGGTAGGCTTTTCCATTAAGTGGGCTACTTATGAAGATAGGATTAATTCCTTTCAAGCTTCATTCCTATTAATGATAAAATTGTTTATTTTATCACACAGGTTCAATTATTTTTAAATAAAAACACAAGCAAATCTCAAACATAGCAAACCCTTGGATAGAGCTGGAGTCTGTAATATAAAAACCTCAATGCTCAAAACCTGAATGACAAAATCTCCAGATAACCTCCTCCCAACGGCGGATTTATTGAGTTTTAAAAAAAGTTTACCATACAAAAGTGTCTTCAATTTGACGTGGTGAGAGTATCATCTGTGTATTACCGATATACCGCTATTTTACATTTTCCCTAATGAGATATACATAATGTTTTAAATACGACATTTATTTAAAACTAGATTTAGTAAGTTTTTTTAATTCTATAGCGGATAACGGAGCAGGTCTATGGTAAGAGAACACCTCCGCTTATGGACAATCGCACCACAGTCCGCGCTTGGTTGTGTTGCCTGCTTTTTACGCAACTTAAGCGGCATTTTTATGACCCTCCGATATCTTTATTCACTCAGTAAAACAGTACAAGTACAGTTTCATGCAAAGCCCGTGAGCCCGTGGTATTTTTTCGGACGAGCCGGCTCATTTAGTGCGACATCATTTGCTTCAGCATGGCTATCCCACGGGTGAAATCTATTTGTGATGAGTATTTTATCACTCTTTATCGTCATTACTTTCCAAGACAGCGCCGCCATCAAAACAACATGACATAGCATTCAGACGGTGACAGCGAATAGCGACAGTTCAAATTGAGAACTACTAATGTCTTCATTTAGTTTACATATTTGCAAAACACAATATTCTATCAAATAAATTTAAAAAATAAATAAACTTCAACAGACATGGTATATCATTGTTCACAACTGCTGAATTTGTATTCGCGAGCGTTCACTTGGAATTGGCAATTCAACTTGGCTGAAACACCTAGTTTCCTCAACCGAAATCTATATTTCACAATAATAGAATTCCCGTGGTCATCGTAACTCGCATTCAAAACAAACCATCATATGTCTCAGGAATTTTACACAACAATAATGTTTTCACTGCGGTTTTCCGCTTTCGCCATTCCTGCCCGCTCCACGGGAGATAATCGATACTCGACATATTTTTCACTGAATAAATTCAGTAAAGCCTACTATAGAACTCTTTATCGAAACGACAGCTGCCGTCGGGAATAATATGCCAACAAAAGGCAAAGCCAAAATTAGCTTGTTGGCTGTATTTACTTAATATAATATATAATTATAAGAATCTCGTAGCTTCATGTTTTTATAAGCATATCATGAAGCGACAGGTATCGGGTTCGATTCCAGAACAAAAATAAAATTGTATAATTTATTCGGTACTTGCAAGAGCTAGACAGAAAGCGGGCGAGAGTTTTAACGCTGTCTCACGAGTGACAGTGCCGTGTTAAAATGTATGCTGAGCAGGGCCAGCTCGTCCCAAGCCGTACCACGGGCTTTCATAAGACCAGCGTGTATTGTTACCTTTACCGAGTTTCGCTGAATGTCAATATCTTCCCTTGAAATTATCCCGCACAAGCAGCGTAAAAAGCCGACAAAACAAATAAAGCGAAGATTGTGGCGCGGTTGTCTATGGTGACGGTAAACTCTTACCATATAGGAGAGCCGCCTGCTCCGTATCCCGCTATACTATAAAATCTAAAAGTTGGATATACCCAGAGACAATGGAAAATTTTCCCGGTTCGTGTCTAAGTACGCACAACGAACTCTTTGCAGATAACAGTGATTACATGTGCGCCTATTTACAAAGCCGCGAAAGCCTTCGAGGCCGCTCCGTGACGTACCTACCTACCGCATATTTATTAGGTAAACGGTATTTTTACTCGCGTCGTGTGATGTAATAGTTTTCATGAGATAACACAAAATGTATGACGTGGGTACTGAAACGTATGAGACCTTTGTACATATTAGGTAACGACGCTATTAAGAACTATAATTATTCTACTTCATAGTACAACCTATATTAGATTTTTCTTGAAACATATGTAGTTTTTTTATAGTTATATCGAACAACAGAGCAGTTCTCCTATATGGTAAGAGAACACCGCTTAGTCTGAAGAAATTATAATTTATAATTGTCCGGACTGGAATTCAAACCCGATATCTCTCGCTTCATGGTAGACTCATTAAACAAGTTAGCTATGAGGCTCCCATATTTTAAACTGCGGCGTAATACAATAAATTAGCTAATTTAAAGGTTTTTCTAAAATGTCCGCTCTAATCTCTAGAAGTATTGTATCAAAGGCCTCAAGATATTCATAGTCCGACCAAAATGAGTGGAGATTCAACGATGAAAACAAAAAGAAAAAACTAACGCTTTCTTGGTCTTTGTTTAATTGTAAATCAACTAATCAAGCATTTGCATAACTTCTGATCGTAGAAATGGGATACTCTTTGGTATCAGCTGTCTGCAGATATATATCCGAGCTAATACGACTTGGAGACCCTCAAAAAAAGAGCGTACCTTTTCCTAAAAGACCAGCAACACATCCGCGGTCCACCATAAGCTGAGATATCTATCATATGAGATATATGAGCTGATATATGTATCCACGGGCGGAGGATCACTTCTCCTACGTAGGTGAGCCTACTGCGCGCTTGCCATCGTTTCTATTTAGAAAATGACTGCAGAAATCAGTCCAGTGCCAGTGTGTATTGTTTCGTCTTGCGGTGTATTTGACGATAAAATTGTGTCATAGTAGCCCTTATCAGTTGCGCTAGCTGTGATCACACCGTTCGCCTTGAGACCGACCAAGCGCATCGCGGATCCGACTCCGAGACGACCCAAATACCTCCGCGCGATGCAGCGGCGCGGCCCACGAATGACGCGGCTGACATCTGGACTCAAGGAGCCTTTACTTCCTTCGCGTACACACCGAAATAGACCGAATTTTCAATTATTTACAATTTCTTTTCGGTCTCTGAAGGGGCTTGATAAGCCCAAAATGTTACGTGTTAAGTCGATAATATTCACATTTTGCCGATCTCCTGCTATGTAGAGACTAGACCTTTGTTGACTGTGTATTTTAAATAGGTACTCCTCGTGTCGTGGGTTGGCCTAGTGCTAACCTCGAAGTTTAAGAGTACATTAAGAGAGCCGTTGAAAATTAGACATAAAATTTCATGAGTGGGTGTGGCCATTCGAGTTTTGACGCAAGGATGTTACGGGGAAGAACAACGCAACAATTACTAGACCTATGATGACTCAATTTTCGTGTACGAACCATAGAGCGAACCTCCGACAGAACAGAGTCTATCGGGGCCAGCTGGCGTAGTACAAATCGCTCGTACAATGCATCAAAAGCTGCGCTCCAAAAAAGTTTGAGTTTCCGATGGGCCGCGTCGCATTACAAACGGCGCGCGGACAACAATTGGGTCAGTGATATGCATCGTTTCATTGCGCGGGTATCGTGCGAGTCGGAGAAAAATGTATGCTAGCGACCTTAGCCTAGTTGGAGCGTGCGCCGGCGGCCGACTAACAAATGCGCAGTGACAACACCTACGTAACACCGTGTGGTAATAGAAAGCTTGCTAACAGTGCAAACTCCTCCGAAGCAGACGCCCGCAGCATGCAATGTATTGTATACCCACTGAAATTTACTAGGACTCAAAATCTTGCTTTAATTAAACATACGAAGCTGCATTGTCTTTTATTTCTGACGTGACACTAGTCAATACGCAATGTTATGGCTTCACAATATTAATAAACAAAATATAGAATCATTAGTAGAAGCATTTAAAATAAAAAATAAAATATTGTACGGCGGACGACGAAGCCACAGTCCGAGCTTTGGTGATATTGCCGGTTTTTTACATAGCTTAAACGGCTTAATTTCAAGGGCCTCCGATATCCTCATTCGCTTCGCGAAACACAATACAAGTATCGTTTAACGCTGAGTATTCTTTTAACCCATGGTATCACTTCAGACGAGCCTGCTCAATTAGTGCGTCAGCATGGCTCTCCCGACGGAATGGGAGAAGAAATGCAACTGATTTGCTCTCTATATAAGTTTACTTGGGAAAAAAACCATGTTTGACAGATTTCATTGCAATTTCTGTACGTTACCTCCCCCTTTAAACATTCTATGGTCTATGAGGTGTGTTTAAAAATCCGATTTTCTAAGACAAACGTCTTCTTATACAGAGAGCTTGGGCCACATGACAAGTGCGTGAACTGGCGCGCGCGGCCATCTCGTGACATTATTTCAAAACGGCCGCCGCCGCCGCACGATCACACGTTGGCAATAGCCTGTGCCAAATCGCGTCCATTACGTAGACCAATGTGAAAACTTACAGGAAATTGGCAACTAGGGATTGCATTGATAACTAAATTACTACATTTCATATGCAATAATTTTCAATCTACTAATCTAGCTTAACATCTGTAATTTCTTAATTCTACTTAGAACCTTATACTTTCTCTTTGTGTCTATGTCAAGTTTATTGTGGGGCTTCGATAAAACGTTGCATTTATTACATTTATTTTAATATATATACAGATATTTTTATGGTATAGCGGACAACGGATCATGTGGGTCTCCTATATGGTAAGAGAACGGTGCCACAGTCCGCGCGTTGGTTGTGTTGCCGGCTATTTACGATGCTAAAAACACTCGCCCGGCCACTGTCAAGCCCTACCAGAGACCGAATAAAATATAAATTAAATTACAATTCCGTCCGGGTCCGGACCGGGCTTCGAGCACGATACCTCTCGCTTCATGGTCTATTTTTAAAACCATTAAGCGACGAGGCTCTCAAAATGACTATATTTAATATTTAATTTAGGTTTCTAGAATACTTTACCGCCGTTACCTCCCAAGATGGCGCCAACAAAACAAAATGACATTTCGTTCATGGACAGTGACAGCGCTAAGCGCGGTAAAGTTCACAGTAAGAACTAATTTCTTTAGATGTATAGAAAAGTAAAGCCTACACCACAAGTGAGAGTTGCAATGATGCCAGCCGCAATGAATGTGAGAAATTCTCAGGCGGAAGAACGAGTTGCGGAAACCGCAAACAAACGCTTCTTGTAAACATAGCGTATACACATTAAAGTAAAAGACCATTCACATTATATTGTGCACATCCACGCCCAACTTATAAACTCACTTCACTCTTCCGCTGCCGTGGACTTGATGTCAGACGGAATACTTTGACAAGAAAATTGACAGGAGGCTCATCTAATATAACCAGTCCTCTGCCCCCATGGGCGGGGTATTCATACAGTATACACCCCTAGCCCTTGGTGAGCCATGGGTGCATTGCCGGCCTTTTAGGGTTATAAGTACGTTTTTTTACAATCCGTTTAAGAAAAGCCCCCCAAAAAAGTCAGGAATAAAATTTTACATCTCAATAGAAACTATTATTGATTTGGTTTTCGAAATGACCTGACAGTGGCTGGGCGAGTGTCCCGGATTTACCCGTGGTAGAGCCACCACAAGTTAACGTTACACATGCTCGAGAGCGTTATTACCTCTTAAAGTAGGCAGTAGTGAGCGATGACCGAAAGCAATGACGTCACGAGTAACGTTTTTGCCGAAACCACAACGATCGCCGTCGCCGAGTGGAAGCACTGCAAGCTTTTGAGCGTTCTGTGCGTTCAGTGGAACGCACCCGTCATCATTCGCCAGCGGCGTGTGACAGTGAGGCGACCTTGCCACCGGCCTTCCACATTGAGCAACGTCAGCGCACAACAAAAACAACAAATCGACCGTTAGCCGCGATGCAAGCACCGAAGCGACAAACAAACCGAACACAAACAGGAAACGGTTACATTGTGGTATCACTGTGTTGAGGATAATTATTAATTTCGCATGCTAATCCGGACTGGCGAAACCCGAAACAATAGGCAAACAGTATTTTTGGTTAGATGCACATACGCGACAGTCCATTGCTATTTGATATTATGAGGTCACCACAAAACGAGGGGTATCCAGTTCGATCTCCCGGTCCAAAGGTAAATTTTTAATTATTTGGAATTTATATTCGATCTCTGGGAACGCTTAGCCTTACAGCGGCTGTATTAGAATATTGACTATGAAGTGAAAATGCAATTCGTTAGAAAAGGCGAAAAATACGTAGGTAGTTTGCCGACCTTTAAGTAGTCGTATTGCTTCTGATTTAATAAATAATGTAATAATTAATTAAAATAAACTTTTACCTAACAGTGTCTTAAAAAGTAATAAATACATGAAGCAATATTAATAATAATAACGCTTTCTGAATTAATTTTGTTTAAAAACTAACATCTCATTCACCAAAATCGCTCAAAACAAACGGAAACAGAAGGAAATCAATTCGCAGTGACCTTTCAGTTTTGTTTGTAGGTCGTCTAAAAATAACCGCCACTTTTAGAGTGATGTAAAAAAAACTTGAACTGGTGAATAGGACGTTGCGTCATGCGTCACAGCTTTTATATAAAGCATAGACATTGTAAAAGGACTATTCGTTAGCGGCTATCATACATATACAGACACACGTCACAGTCAAACACAGTTTAATTACTCATTCACGCTGCTATTCTGTGAGCCCATGGCCAGAAGCCGGCCCAATTAGTGCTTCAGCATGCCTCTGCAACGTGGTAAGACATTCGCCGGGCCACTTACGACGCCTGCTAAACTAATTGTTAAATTCGGACCGAGGATTCATCTCCGATATCTCTGGCTTAGTGATAGCCTTATAAAACCACTTACCTACGAGGCATTCAAACAAATAGATTGCGTGCAAACAAAAGAAATTGATTAAAACTCTAATTTTAGAATGCGCCAATGACATTGAAGCACATTCGCGCTTGCTATCACGAGCTATCTGCTCCTAAAAATAGATGAATGCCGATGTTTTTCAATTAAAAAAAAGATAAAGCTCAATTACTACTTTACAGTGATAGCATTTATACTTTTTTTACAAGATAACGAACCGAGTGTAACGGGGCTAGGTGCCCGTTTACACACGGTTTTACTTACGGTATTTCCTTACTTAAGCTCTAAGGTACCGAGGAGGTACCAATAGTACTGAATTGTTGAAAAAAATGAAAATTTCTCTCACGTAGTTGTGGTCAAAGCCCCCTGAGCACCATGGCGTAAGCATATGCGCCCTAATGAGTAATCCTTCAAGCGAAGGAAAAAGGTGCGCCCTGTGGAAACAGGGCGGTGATTGACTTGGGTCTATTCTAAAGTAGTCCGTAGAAAAAGTGGTACGACGTAAGACCTAAGCATTATTATGTTAACTTATTGATAGGAAATATATTTAAGATTATGTAAGCAAATTTTCGATGCATTATTATTGTAAAATAAATTTTCGTTAAATTTTGAGACGCCCAACGCTATTTCGCAAATTAAGTCATTTCTTAAATTTTAAACGCACAAAATATAACACTGTAAAATAATGACAAACAACTTGTGTTTTTGATTTCCGAATGAATAATATATGTAACGTTTTTCAAAGCTTAAGAAATCACATTTGAACAGTTGCGAAAACGAAACGGAACGCGATGACAACGAATTCCTTTGTTTTTGCCTGGCCTTCAAACACACTACAAAGTTTATCAATTCGGCGAGCAACTATTGCAAAACGAAATTTCTCAACGCGTCCTATCAATGCAGGCATCAACACTTTGTACGGAAATATTGCTTTTTATTACCCACTTAATTTATAATTATTATATATTTTTAAATAGCGGACATCGGGACTGCTAGATTTTATGGAAGGGATAATATAATTATAATAAGCACCGTTTCCATAAAAAAGATAGATAATAGGATAAGCCGTTCTCCGCCCATGGGTAAACCCCCAGACCCTGATAGGCCACAGGTGCGTTGCCGGCCTTTAGATATAGGTACGCTCTCTTTTTGAAGATCACCAAATCGTATTAGTTTGAAAATATATCTGCAGGCAGCTGATTTTACAGTGATGGTGCGTGGAACAAAAGGTCTTAATAACGCTCAGTTGTGGAATGATCAACATCGAGATTGTTGTGTTGTCGGCTTTTAAAGCCGCTTAAGAGACTTGGCCATTAATTGGCTTCCGGTATCTTCACACACTAGACGGAGATCACGATCATGTTTCAACTTATCATCCTATATCCGACAGATTATCACACAATCTCTAAACTTCAATCAGTACAGATATCGTTAAAAATAGCAAGACTTTATTGGTAATATGACTGTAAGGTCAGGAGTGCGTGGGTAACAGAGTATCGTTGTGTATGGGTCGAGGCGGAGAGAAGTGTGCCAGTTGCGAATAGATTGCGCAATCGCATTGCAAATACAACGCCCACGGCAAGGTTGCCGCGCGCGGCTCTCGATCGCCTTGCCTGCCAATGGAGGGATTTTTCACTAACGCGAAAATAAAAGAGCATACCTATCCCTTAAAAGCCGGCGACGCTCGGTGTGCGTGGGCTGAGGACCGCTTATCCTAGGTGAGCCTCCTGCTCGTTTGCCACCTTAAAACTGATTCATCGTTCAGATAATAGTATCCATTGAAATTAGCCAACCTTCCTATCACCAACCTCTATCTAAATAATAGCCTTCATTGGACCCGTCCGTGATACCACGAGCTGACAATACCAGAGTAAAACAATATCTGTGCTGCTTTTCGCTGAGTAAGTGAGGATATCGGAGGCCCTTGAAATTATACCGTTGAAGCGGCGTAAAAAACCGGCAACGCAACTAAAGCGCGCGGACGGGATCCCTTACTTATAAAGAGACTCGGTTGCTCCGTTGCTATATCATAAAAAATAACCAAAATAACGTAATAAAACTCGAGCAGCGAAAGCGTTCACAATGTCTCAACACTGCCCTTCATGAGACTCATACTGAAGCACGAATTGGGTCGACTAGACCACGCGTTCACCGAGTTTTACTGAGTGAGGATACCAGAGGTCCACTTAGTTATACTATCAACACAAACACCACATTTTTTATGGTATGGCGGACAATGCAGCAGATGTGTCTCCTATGGTAAGAAAACACCGCATCCCGTGTACAAAAGCGCCATAGTCCGCGTCTTTTTTCACGCTTCATTCTGTGAGCCCGTGGTTATCAGTTCGAACGAGCCTTCCAGAAACCGAATAAATTATATATAAAATTATAATTGTTCGGGCCGGGATTAGAACCTGATACCGCTCGCTTCATGCGGCGAAGTGATAAAAAGCGGCGCTGACTGGAATTGAAATAATGCATGCGGCAGCGGCAGCGCTTCACGCCGACTGAGGAATTTGGACCACAAACAGAGGCGAGTGTGGCGAATGAAGGAACTGCGGTGCCGTCAAAACAAGTTGCGCAAGGCGGCGGCCGCTCCGGGGGCCTCGTTATGCGAGCGCCGTCTGCTCGCACCGCCCCGCTTTCCGTTTCTCTTAATAGACACCGCTTCTTCAACAACACATTCCAGTTCATATGATCCGACAGACGCCGATTCACTTTAGCGGGTCCAGTCCCTAAAGTGCAATCACCTTATATTCATTTATTCAAATCAAATTATAGTTAAGCTACAAATAACTAACACTAGGCGAGAGCTTCGTAGCTAACATGTCTACTTGAAGCGAGAGGTGTCGGGTTCGAAACCCGGTCCGGACAATTATAATTTCATTTATCATTTATTCGGTCTCTGGAAGGGCTTGATAGTGGACAGGCGAGTGTCTTAACACTGTCACACGAGTGGGTAAGCCATGCTGACGCACAAATTGGGACGGCTCGTCGGGAATGACACCACGGGCTCACAGAATACTGAACGTGAAATGGTAGTTGTACTTAAAACGTTGTTTCTACTGTGTTTCGCTGAGTGAGTATATCGGACGCCCTTGAAATTATGCAGCTTAAATGGCGTAAAAAGGCCAAGCGCACAACACAACCAAGCGCGGATTGTGGCGCGGTTGTCCATGAGCGGTGGTGCTCTCTAACCGTGTAGAAGACCCTCCTTTTCTGTTGTCCGCTATACTGTAAAAAAATAGGTAGGTCGACGTTATAAGTAGAAATGTAAGGAAAGATGCGATTTATACAGAAGCGCACGGTTACGCTGCACTTCCACCACGCCACATTCTGCTGCGTCGACACCTCCATACTATTGATACAGTCACGGGGAGTAGGTCATACCGCGTCAGCGGTCTAACATGTCAAGGATGGCAATCAGCGATATCAATGTCCTAGATATATGTAGCACGCACCCACTTCCTACCTTCACCATCTTAGGGAGCGTTCGTTGCTTTATGGCCTAGCGCAATTTGGGGTGACGTCACGCACGTAAAACGTTACTTTTTTATTAATAAAATACAAAACAATACGCATATCTTAATCGTATTATCGTATAAACGATTAAGATATTTCAACAATTTTTTAATATCTACTTTGTGTAATGTTATTTAACTTCTAGGTAAAAGCAATCACTGTAAGTTAACCTAACAAATATGGCACAATGCTATGGCACGTTACATAAAGGGGCGGACGGTCAAAAATCTCCAATGATTATATCACAGTTTTAGTGAAATTGTAATTTTAGTGGACCTCCAGCAAGTCCACTACTCAGTAATAATAAAACACTCTTGTGGAATCGCAGAGTCGAGCCTAGAACGCCGTCCCAAAGCGGTTCGCAACTTTCTACGTTGCATAATCGCCTAGCGTTCATTTGCGAACCCAATTGCTTCATAAACATAAACAATGCATTCATACTGCGTTGGGTTTCCTCTATGGTAAGAGAGCGACGCCGCCCATCACCAACCGCGCAACAGATCACGCTTGCTGTGTTGTCGGGTTTTTCCTCCGCTTAAGCGGCATTTTTAGGACCTCCGACATCCTCACTCTCTCAGCGAAAAACGGTCAAGCACCGTTTCAAGTACAACTACCATTTCACGTTGAGTATTCCGTGAGCCCGTGGTATCACTCAGCATATGCTTCAGCATGACTTTGCCATGAGAGAAAATGAGATTGCTGTTCGGTGGATATCCACGCGTGCACGTGACATTTCCTTTGCGAGCCCTGCGCCAGCCTTCGGCTTGTGCCGTGTTTACAAACAGAACAACGTGACGGAGGTAATTGTATTCGAGGCCGACACCGCTCTATGGCTTCTCGGCTGATGTAAACATGTTATAGTGATGTACTTCTGTTGAGCGTAAGCCTTTACCTTCAGAAAAGGAGGTTATCGATTCGATGCCCAGCCATTCAATACATTTGTTTTATAATACCGACACCAACGGAATGGAGATCTTTAGAGGAGGTCTTTGTCGGAAAACAAGTTATAGGGGAATAAATAGTACTAATGATGGTGTTCTCTTACCATATAGGAGACCCACCAAAATTAAAACACAAATAAAAAGCCCACAACAAGATCTGTAATGATTCAGCTCGGGCTAAGTGGGAAAAGCCTCGCTCAAACATCACATAAGTAGGTAAGCAGTCCTATAAGGCTTCTACGTAGCGAGGAATATCAGGTTCGATCCCCGATCCGAATACAAAATTTTCAATTATTTGGAATTTGACCTAGAATGGCATCGTATCCTGGGTTCTTGGGTTGAATGCTTACTGCGACCCCGACCTACTTGGGCCGAAAGGCTCAAAAAGGCATTGGAACAGGTGGATTTTTTTTGTCTACCATTCTGATAACAGAGGGACGATGACGGGGGTTCAGTTCTGCCGGCCGGTGCCATAAGATTTTAGCTCGTTATTGCAATCCAGAGTGCCAAATCCCACTTATCCTCTCTCAAGAGCTAAGAGGGAATGCGTAAATGCTTTTACAGACGTTTAAAAACACGGGTTTGTAGCACGTAGCACGTCTTGAGTAAAGATTTAATGTTAATATTGAAAAGTTAAATCTTATTACATTACCGAACACCCGGATATGTGATATTAGCATTTTGCGTTTCGCGTTTCACAATTTAAAATTACACATTCGGTATATTAATATTTTTAACACGTAACTCATATTAGCATTCATACTCTAGAACTTATTTTTTTTTATATGGAAACTGTGGCAAACGAGCTGGTGGCTCATCTAGAATAAATGGTACTGCGACCATCGACACCCCTTGCCCTAGTAAGGTCGTGGGTGTGTTGCTGTCCTGTTAGGCTTTTTGAAGGTCCCTGAGTTGTATTGATTTGTAAATACCTCGTCAGGCAGCTGATCAAGCAGCCAAACATTGAGGTAATACGGAAGAAATGCTTTTCTGTTTTGATGTTCGTATCATGTTGTGCGACACAAATACAGATAACCTAATTTATGAAACAAATAAATTAACCTATTTTGAAAAATGATTTTCGGCATAACTTGGAGAATTACCTAAGATAGAGGAAACCTTACTAGAGTTTTAATTTTTTTTACTACATTACGATTGATCACTTTTCCTTGAGTTATATCGCTTTCTCTTTAATTGTGCATATTGCCAACAGGTATTGCTTAAAACTCCACCACAATCTCTACATTTAAATTGGAATAAAAAACGAAACCAGACTAACAGTGTTGGCAATATACGTGGCGAGATGACACTCACCTTATGTTATTCAGAGCAAATCAAAAACTGTTTAGGGGGTTTCTTAGTCACTACAGATTCGAATAGAAAAAATTTTCGCGTGTTGCATGGCCTGTTAATAATCAAAGCCACCAAATGACTTAGAACAAAACAGCCACAGATTAAGTTACATTAAATCGTGTTATTGTGTCTGCCGAAATAAGGAAATAACAACTCACGTCTCGCGAAGTCCGATGCAATTCATAACGCGTATTAGGTGAAATACGGAATTGTTATAAGCCCATGTCCACGACCATATATCATATAAAGTAATCCAAAGACTTACGTAGGCATACGCTAATCGCTTTTCATAAAAACCTCCTTTGAATGAATTCGTTCAAGACTAAAACGCACCCAAATCTGACAACAGCCAGACGGGTAAAAAATTTGCATATGAATTGTTTTATCGTATTGTTTAAATTTGCTTAAAAATCATGAGAATAATCCAATTGATCGTTATTTAATATCTCAATACAAACAAAATATTTTTATATAAACAATAAGTAAATAAATGGGAGAGTTAAGGAAATATATCTTATAATCTTATATCAGTACACACAACTGGCCAAGTTATTAGAACTAAATGCACTTACCGGTAATTGGTGTCAGGATCGTCAAAACTTTCATCCATTTGCCGACGCGGGAGCCATTGTGATCTTTCACCTTGAAAGGAAAAGACACGTTCAAATCTACTCGTTTTATTCCCGAAACATCAAATCTATAGCAATATTGGAATATAACAATTGGTTAAACATGCTGATATCACAAACTAATACTATACACACAAACAAAATTTACTAAAATTTTGAAGAACGCTCAATATATAGGTTATATCTGTTTTGTCTTATACAGTCAACCTAAATAAGTTGCACGCGAGTCTTGGGTATTTTAAAATATACTAATATTATATAATATCTGTTTACTTTGATATGTTGTATCTAGAATTGGAACAAAACTGGATTTCTCCCGTTTACAATATGTATTTGTTTTGTAAATGTGTTTTAATATAAAAGATAGGAACAAAAACATCCGAATATCACCGTTTCGTAGTTCGTACTTAAAGTTAAATATTTTTTTAAAATACGAGGCAGTTCAGGAACGAACTTATTTAATAATCATTATCATTGAGACATCGTACCCATTAATATTCGTCTTTGATAACTAGAGAGGGAGGACATAAAGGAAAATTTATGGGTTATTTGATAAACTTTTAACTTAAATAGCTATATGTCTCAAAATGACTTATGAAGTACACAAATAACTAAGCACCATAATACTATTTTAAGAAATATTATTCCGGAAATTAGCTAGGGTTAAAAGATACAGTAGGTATGTTGTGTTATTATATTTATAAAGTAGGTATATATAGGTAGCCTTAAGAATCTGACCATTTTTCTTCAAATAATACAAAAATGTATGTCTATCGACAGTAGCAAGATTAGATTCAAGGTCGTCTGCGTGTAAAATGTATTATTTTGTGAATGTTTGGTTATGTTTGTACAATTTTTTTTAAATCAACAACACTGAGATAAAAAAAATTAACAAAAAGCCTGGTAGTAAAAAATAAGCCTAATCTTATAGAATATGTTTAGATCTAATAATATTACCGAATTATTTTGAAATTTCCTTTAGCCTGACCTCGTTTTCTTGAAGATTCACAGGTTGTTTGATCTTTATTTAATATATGTTTTTAGTTTCTATTTCCTGCAGAATACACACAATCTCACAATACTCAGCAAGTCAATTTTTTATTTTTTATTACTAAACATCGTAATGTTAAAAAAGGTTTTATCACTTTATCGGACAGACACAAGTCATAGACCTAAACGTCAAAAAGCCACATGAAAGCTTGACTGTTGACATGGACATGTAGCGACATCTACACTCAAATTACAAAACTTCAGTTATTACATACGTTCAATTCTCTTTTCTAAGCTATGCCAAGTTTCCGTACAATCCTCACAGATGACATTGAACATATTCATTTTATTCCTCAGTACATACTTTTTTAACCATATAGTAGTTTCTTTTGATTTGTAGTCAAGATATTGGCGAGTGATTTCAATTTATATATAATTAATACTGCGCTGCTACAAACCGCACTCTATTTTTTTCTCGTATATGCAATGCATTATTTCTATTTCATATTAAAAGCTTTTTTTATGGTATAACGGACAACAGAGCAGGTGAGTCTCCTATATGGTAAAAGAACACTGCCGCCCATGGACAACCGCGCCCCCGTCTACACATTGGTTGAGTTGCCGGCTTTTCACGGCCTCCGCTATCCTCCACTCTTAAGTCTTAGATATATAATAATTTCTCACTGCTCATTCATAATAAAACAAAAATGTAATTACATCAATTTATTAATCGGAATTTAATACTGTATTACATAGAAGAAATGCACTTGCTAGAAACATTCAGAAGACTTCCCTTTGGGACAGATATTATATACGGAGCCAACCTCCATTTCACATACAAATAATAGTTTGAATGGTCTCAAACTCTAAGAATTATTTATTAATTATGAAGATCTGCATTGCCACATACTTATAAGTCTATTTATATTACATCAAATCATTGCTTTCCAAATAAATAATTAAAATAGATGTGCCACAAAATGCCTATGAAATAGTTTAGTTGAATAAATAAAATTTTGCAAATTAACAACAAACAATATAATATTTAGTAATATCGCTGACGCCGCCACATATGAACAACACGAGTAATAATAGCATCACAACGAAGAGTGGGACTGCTCATCTACACATGACAAATCATATCTAAAATTCAAACGGGTGACCTCTTCAGAACACAGAATCTTGACACATATCCAACATAGTGAACAATAAACCCGAGGATCAACACGCAGCACGAGATACTACCAATATAAATAGACATCATTCAGTCAAAATGGAAAGAGTATAAAATATTCAAATAGAAATAATCATAATCAGTCTTGTTTAGAGAAAAGTTAACAACGCGGCAGAGCATTGAGCGCGCCTGGATTCAATTATCATCACAATACAATATGTCAGATATGATGTCATTCCCTTCTCTCGGACGTAACTAGTACATATATAAATTGCCTGTTAAGCTACTTAGTGTTATTATCACAGTTGTTTAGTTAGAGGTGGGTCAGTACTTTGTACATATAAATACAGGAGCTCCTGTCCTGCAAGTCTCGCTCAACTCGACGCGACACGCCCATCGATATTTACGCACTATCTGCTCTAGCCCGCCGCCCTACCTGCGATAAATCATTATCTTCCTACGCCCACTTTCGCGCACCAACGACGGGACAGGCTAGATGATCATCTTTGAGATGAAATTATGCATAATTATACTCTATCAATGCAGTCTTTCTCTTACAATGTACATAAAAATTAAACCCCGTATCCGCCGCGGCCCGTACGGGGCCAAACGCAGCGTTACCTCTCGATTGCTTGAGACCCCGTGTGTAATAAACGCGCATCGCCTATGATGCAGCCTACAGTGGGATAAGATAGTAACTATTACGTCCCTTTGAACTGGTACAATTTTGTCACCTCTAGATAAATTGTGAAACTAAACTGAATAACAATAAAATAGTAAACCTTACACCTATCATATATTATTTATTATCTGTGAATGACTCAAAAGCTTAGTAGTCACATTTTTGCATGTAATTTGCTCAAATTGTTAAAAAAATATATTTTTCCGTCACTTTCCAAACTAACGAAGTGTTCTTAAGTATTAACAATTGACCAACAAAATGATAAGTTACAGTACTGAAATATCACAGATTATTTTACTCTTTGGACAGTAACGGGCCTCCGGAACAACGCGGACATTCACCTGCAAACTTGTTGCCAATTGACGCGGCCAACTTGGCTTCGGCCTTTTACGCACAAAGAAAGTCTAGTACGACTACTAGATCAATGTGAGATACAATTACAAAACAATGGAAAAACAATCCGCTGTAACATTTATCTTAATAGAACGCGAAGGAGCCGGTGCTGTCGACTATTTGCCAAGATCAAAATATATCAATCTCCCTAAGTTAAATGCATTATTTACATTTGTAAACGTTTAATGTGGAATTTCAAAATCCAAAACCTTACGTCTATCAAATCGACGTACTTCTAGGCATAATACTCAATAGATCTAATTTCGTAAAAAATAATATTACACTCAATGTGACATATCACACTAAAAAAGGAAATAATAGGTTTTTATCTGGCAATACAGATTGTCTGTTATATCAAAAAGCATTAAAATTTCTTACTCTAACTTGTCCCTCATTTGCACTGGATAAGATCATCATTAACAATTAAATAATTTATATAAAATATTTCAGATACTATGTTAGCAAACCTTTCCTATAATTTTATTCATCTTCTATATGTTTCGTGCATTTCGTACATCATACAGACATTTAAAACGAAAGGCACCCAGGATTATACATAGCGGGTACCGACACCGTCTACTCTAAGAACTAGCACACTCAAACACAATCATTAAATTCAAGTAATACTCATTTAAATTTAATGACGAATTCAACTGTGGCTTAGAAGGTTAATCTAAATGGTGGCAACAACATACCGCTTATTTAAACCACCGACGGAAAGTTTTTTGTTAGTCATATAAAAATTACAAATCTCAAACTATAATCTTCGTTACAAAAACCTACACATTATGCATGTGATCATAATTCACTCGAAATTCAATACATTAATGCAAATATAAATTGTTTGTGCTACGTATGAAACCAAAAATGGATGGCTAACAAAAAACAGTCCCTAAAACTAACACACTTATTATTATACGAATATTTAGCGATTGAAATCGATCTGAAAGTTTCACAAACATTCAATTAAATATATTTAGTAAGAAAAACTCGGGGTCGAATCGCTTCCGATTATCGACCTTTTTTAAAAACGCAATTTTCAATCTTCCGTTCAGATCTATGAAGAAAATAAACCATTCCCCAAAACAGCAATCTGAGAATTACGAAACTTAACCTCTAATGCAAAATCAATAATAACGTTCAAATGTTAAGTTATGTGAATTATAAGGGGTTACTATAGACTAAATAATAGTTTTACTGTTGCACGGGCGCCGCGTAGAGCAAGGGACCGGGCGGCAGGTGCGGGTACGCCACGCCTCCGCTCACCGTCGCCTGGTATCCGCAAGGCGCACCACCTCCGACGCCGCCCCCGTAGTATTTGCCACCTGAAATCACGAGCCTTTCTTACAATTTCGAAAGAAACGGCTGCGTATGAGCCTTAACATCTATTTCAATCAAAAGATGCATAAGCACGGCTCCCTGTTCCGTCATACTAATGTTACCAATTTTTTAAAAAAATGAAAACACTTATCTGCTACTACTACAAATAAATAAAAATAAAAAAGCATACCAAGCATTTCCTGATGATGTGGGTGCATTTGAGGATAATGAGGAGCAGCAGCATAATGCGGAGGTGGAGAGCCAAACGAAGAGCCTGACCCACTCGACTTGGTGCCACCAGCATTGTTGTTCCGGTACTGTTGGCCATTGTTACGAGTGTTGTTGTATGGTTGGCGTTGGCCATAGCCGCCTTGGTTATTGTACGCGTTTTGGTAGCCATTATTGTAACCACCCTGGTATGTGCCCATTGAGTCAAATACATTCGGACTTGGGAAAGGAACAGTTTTCTGGTAGTTGTTCTGCCTGTAGCCTTGGTTTTGAGTTTGGTTAGAGAATCGTGGTGGCTGCTGAGTGAAGGTTTGCGACTGGAAAGTGTTTTGTCCGTCGTCGCTGCCGCCGCTAGCCATTTTGTTGCTCCACTGGTTACTCTTCTGGCGAGGCGAGCTGGATCCACTGTTGTTTTCTTTGCGTTGCTGCCAGCGATTACGGCCTGTCGAAAATGAACAACCTTGGTTAGCTTTTTTAGTTTAGTGATATTATTGATGGCACTGTAAAATATAACCTATCGGCTCAAGCTATCTTGATTACATACCCTGAACGCATTCGACCATTTAATTATTTTTTGATTCGCACCCAATGTATATTTATTTCAATCATATGTTCTTACCAGAATTATTGTTATTGTTTCTTGCCATATCATTGAGTTTACTGGGTGGATTTTGACCAGTTTCTCGCAGGACTCCCACTAAGGCACGGGCTTGACGAGCGTCACCACTTGTGAAGTAGGTGTATGCTGTACCAGACTGCTGGCATCGTCCAGTGCGACCTGAACAAATGTGTAATTAATATTAGTATAAATGTACAAAAAATACTACATTTTTACATAAAGTAGAAAAGTAACTCACCAATCCTGTGGATATAATCTTCGGAAGAATTGGGGTAATCAAAGTTGACAACAAATTTGACATCTTCCACGTCCAGACCGCGGGCTGCCACATCAGTGGCAATCAGTATTGTCGTGGCGCCGTTACGGAACTCCGTCAGCACAGCGTCTCGCTCTGGTTGCGACTTGTCTCCATGAATAGCCAAGGCTTTGTGACCATTTCGACGGACGGCACGAGCTATGTCGTCGACCTTTAACAAAGTTGTTTCATCATTATGGTATCGAAACTTATATGCACACAGTGATTAGTAGACTCAACTTACTTTCTTTTTAGTTTCAACAAAAACAATGACCTTATTGTCTTTCTCTGATGCTATCTCTTTCAGGAGATTGCTTAATTTAACTTCCTTCTCATGTTCCTCACAAACTTCAATGATCTGTTTAATGTTGTTGTTGGCAGAGAGGTTTAGGGAGCCAATGTTCACTTTAATATAATCAGTTAAGAAATCTTCAGCCAATGCTTGAATCTCCTTAGGCCATGTGGCGGACCACATCAAAACTTGTCTATCGGGGCGAATCTGTTCAATGATTTTCCTGATTTGAGGTTCAAATCCCATATCCAACATTCTGTCGGCTTCATCCAAAACCAAATATGTGCAGCGGCGCAAGTTAGTGGTGCCTCTCTCTAAGAAATCGATAAGACGACCAGGGGTAGCTATAACAATCTCTACACCTCTTTCAAGGTCTCTTGCTTGAGGGCCCTTAGGTGATCCACCAAAGAGACAAGTATTTCTTATACAACCCCGAGCACTGTAGGCTTGGGCAACAGACTGAATTTGCTGGGCCAATTCCCGGGTTGGAGCCAGAATTAAAGCAATGGGACCATCGCCTCTTTGGATCCTCTGCTGGTGGACAATGTGAACAGCAGCTGGGAGCATATATGCTAGAGTTTTTCCTGAACCAGTAGATGCAATACCCACCATGTCACGCCCAGATAAAGCAATAGGCCATCCTTGAGCTTGAATACCTGTAGGTTCTTCATAACCTTGCTCCTTGATTGTGTTCAGAATATGATCAGGGAAGTTTCCTTCATCAAATTTCTGGTTTGGTCGAGGTATGTTATTGCCACTAACAGTAATTTCTTTTGTAGACCTAAATCTTTGCACCTCTTCTTCAGAACGTGCCTCTACATTAGCATGTGGCTTATAAAAGTTCTTCTGGATAGTTTCTAGCTGGCCCATGTCCCACACTGGCTTGACTAAACCATCTCCTGGGTGCTTAGCTTTGCGACTTTGCATTTTACGGTCATTGAATTCTTGATTCTGCCCATTGCTATTAGAGTTGTATATTTTCTTTTGAGAGTATTGCTGCTGTTGACTATTAGTCGGTGAACCACTTAGATTGTTATAACTTTTAGATCCATAATTATTTTTTTGGAAATTTTGTTTGGGCCCACCAAATTCATTTTTAGAATTGTAAAACTGCATATTGCTTCCTGAAGCGTTTTCTCCATCATAGTCATTTTTCTTAAGCATGTTTTGATTATTGTAGTTATTTCTGGGTCTGTATTCTTTAGGACCTCCAAAATCCTCATTTCTGGTATTGTTAAAATCTGGTCTTACTCCATTAAAATCATTTCTGGGTCTAAAGTTTTTATTACCCATATTATTTCTTGGAGCAAAATTCTTAGGCCCTCCAAAATCATATAATCCATTCATGTAGGGCATTTTACCGAACTGTTCATTCCGGTCTAAACGAGGTCTGTAACTATAAATATTTTTAATTGGAATTACTATCCAATATGTTGCAACACAAATATAATAAATTCATATTAATTTACAACAATTTACAAATTGTAATTTCAAAAATAATTGTATTCAAAATGAAAAATATTAGCAGCGGGAAGATAAATATATTTTATAGAAGACAATAAAAAATATTGAAAGCAGTAAGTTAAATTAGCTACCCACGCAATAGACGCAAATGAACTATGAAGGTCAATAATTCCGCGCATGCTAACATGAAGTTAAACTGAAAAATTAATTGTATTTAAAAAAATATTAGAACCAATACAAACAGTTTTTGATAGAAAGAAGTATATAAGAATTAAAATATAAGCACTAGCTAACTTGAAATCTCCATATCAGCTGGATGAAATACATTTCACAAAATGGCGGCCCAAATCCGCAAGTTAACGCGTTCTCAAAAGTAACATTACATTATCATAGATCAAGTAGGATTACAACTATTAAAAAACTTACATTGGATGTTGATTGTGAAAGCTGTTGTACTGCATATTGATCTTTAGAGGATTTAAGGATTCTGGGAGAGATGATATACGTGGTGTGGTGTGGTTGAAAAGTATCTGTGACGGCAAAATATCAAAATTTAGTATTTTGCATAATACCTTGAGAAATATTTATATAATTAAACAACTTACCTCTCTAAAGAGAGATTTTAGAAATTAATTGAATTTGTCATTCACCAGTATCCACGTTGTAGACCCGGCGAAAGAACAACTCGATCTGATGAAAGAAAATGGCCGTCGATGTACTAATGTTGTCAGCTCACGGCTAACCAACTCACAAAATCCAATAAAATAATAAAAAAACATAAGTCCACAACTTTACAAAAAAATATTGTGTTGTATTTGAGTTAGTACAACGTTCTTAAATAATTTTAGCATAATTATGACAAAATAATCCAATAAATTATTAAAACGTAGTAAAAACTATTAAATTATCCAAAATTAACAAAAGTTATCCTTACTTAATTTTTAAATATAATTTGCAAGATTTTGGAAAAGTTAATTATTTTAATCTTGTAGTGTTGAAAAATAACAACAATTTGAGGAAAAAATAGAAAGTATTTGCTGGCAACCTAAACTTTGCCATTGGCAACGGAAAAGGAAATAGATTATACCTACATACTTACTCGCTATTCTAATTGGATAATACGTATAAAACTGGGTATTGATTACAGTATTGCCCTTATAAAAAATTTTAATTAAGGGATCTATTAATATATTTTAAAATATGAATGATTATAAAATTAAGCATGGCAATGAATTATTTTGCCACATAAACATATGAATCCACTATTAATCACCTCTTGTTTTCACTTCTAACGTCGACATATATGTACTCGTTTCGGCAGTACATTATGTACATTGAGTCACGCGCACCTGCGATCGCGCTTTGACTTGCTGTGAAAGCACTAATAACGATGACTAACGCACAACTGCGTGGAATTTGCACGTACAAAGATGACTATAAATACTCCTACTTGACCGGCTACAAGTCGAACTTGAGCCGCTAGATGTTAAAGACTTTAGTCTTTAACATCTAGCGGCTCAAGTTACGTCGTTACGCTGTATTACGCATAAACAAAGACGGAAGAACTTGTGAAGTTTTCTTTCAATGATGGATCACCATCAAGAAAACAATGATTGTAATGTTAGCTGACGTCATATAATTCTAAAACACTTCTTAGGCCCCCGCGCCATTATGTAATATAAAAAAAATAAATATAATAACGCCTGCTGTGACGTCGTGTGTTTTTGCGATGTTAAACACAAAAATATAAATCGGAGAAACAAATGTTGATTGGTCAATCAATAAAAATAATTACTGATCAAATGAAAAAAAAAACTATAATAATTGATTTGATGAAGAAGACGCTATTTTACAAGTAAAAGTTTGTTTAATTTTTTATAAATAAACAATTATGAGCCAAATAAACAATTATATTAGACATTGACGGACGAATGATGGATAATTAGAATGTTTAAAGAAACCTGAATTGGTCTACCATAAAACTACGGGTATCGGATTAGAATTCCGTCCGGACAATTATAATTTAATTTATAATTTATTCGGTCTCTGGAAGGGCTTGAAAGTGGCCAGCTGAGTGTCTTAATACTGTCACACTCGTGGGAGAGCAATGCATATGCGGACGCACTAATTAGGCCGGCTCGTCGGAAGTTATACCACGGGCTCACAGAATACTCATCGTGAAACGGTGCTTGTTCTGTGTTTCGCATAATGTGTGAATTGTGGCGCGGTTGTCCATGAGCAGTAGTGTTGTCTCACAATATAAGAGACCCACTTGCTCCGTTGTCCGCTATACTATAAAAAACGGAAAAATTAATTGTCTGGTTTCAACTGCAGGAAAGTCACAGTTTACACGATCCAATAATGTAATATTACGAAACATAATACATGCCTTATAAATAATTTTGTTCCTTATTCTTTTTTTCGTTATATATTTCAATACAGTTTTAAAAAATAAATATAGGTAAAATATTTAAAAAATTCTCAAAAATAATTAGTTTCAGTATCATGAGTATCAATGCCAATGTCATTGTCACTGTCAATAAAAAAAAATTTTTTTTACCTATATCTGTGACTTTCATACTATGTCAAGTTTGAATAGATTATGGAGTAAACGAATAACCGGATTGAAAATGAATGAATATTGATTTTGGAATAATATTTTCTAGCCTATTAAATTAATATGTGAGTATACTATACTTAACATCTATCTATTCTTTTCTATCTATTCTATTCTATCGTATAATCTGTATGACAAATCGTGGTAAATATTATGGTATTTTTATAAGAAAACATTCTAAGTAGATTTATTATTTTAAATCTTACAGTATTTTCCATAACATCAGCATGGATAACGCAACAGCAAGAATAATAATGGATCCAGTTACTGACCACTTGTATCCAGCTCTGTTTCAATGTTTTACAATTATTGTGTGTGGGTTAGTATGTTTTTATGTATTTCATCAAATTAATTACTTGTTACCATAAAAATTGTACTTATTTAAACATTTTATGCTTTAGATATGTCGCTGGCAGATTAAATATGGTATCAAAAGCAGAGTCAAAGGGCATTGCCACATTTGTAGGAACGTTTGCATTGCCTTCATTGATATTTTTATCACTGGCTCGTTTGGACTTCAGCACAGTGAATTGGATGTTTCTTAGTGCAATTTTATTAGCAAAGGGAATCGTTTTTTTCTGCGTTATAATAATTTGCATACTGGTATCGAAGCCAGTGAATTTGGCACGGGCTGGAATATTTGCAATTTTTTGTACTCAGAGTAATGATTTTGCATTGGGTTACCCTATAAGTAAGTAATATTTTATAAAAGTTTTAGGTCTGAAATATTTACTTGAATATTAAGTATTATTTCAAATTTTTCTTCTAGTTAATGCAATATATGAAAAAACACATCCTGAGTATTCCCTTTACTTATATCTGATGGCCCCAATATCTCTTGCTATATTGAATCCTATTGCTTTTGTTTTAATGGAAATAAATAAACAAAAAGAAATAGAACGATTAGCACCGGATCCTACTCAGAGGAAGACTATAAGTAAATTGAAGATGTTGTATCAAATTCTTCAAGGTGTAATATTGAATCCGGTGCTGATAATGACTATTCTGGGTATTATTGGAAACATAGTTTTTAAACATAAACTCTCCATATATATTGAAGGCTTATTAGATGTGAGTATAATATTTAATTAAAAATTTATCTAGGTTTGTCAGTGTACTAAACAGGTAGAATCTAGAGTGCTTAGACAGGGCTTATAAAATTAACAATTTTTTACATCCACCTTAATCATACTATGCATGCTCTCTTCACAGTTATTTCTAAACCAATATGGCTTAGAAGTTTTTATAAATCTGAATTTCTCTCCTTTAAGGTCAGGAAAAATACATGTGACATAACGGACCTTCTTAGAGAGCCTATTTTCATCCAAGATTTTATTCTTGATTTTTGGAAAAACCTACTCTGTTATTAGTTAGTTAGTATGCATTGAGGTCCAACGAGGAGTTATTATTTTTTGTCTGTTACTGTTTTCTATTTAGTCTCAATACATAATAATATAAATAAACTAGGTGAGTCTCAGTTGCCACCATTCATGTAAAAAAAAACAATAAAAAATTTCATATAAATTTATTGGCTCCATAATAGTATGTTATTAATATCATAATGTTAAAGGTATTTGGGCAATCTTTCTCTGCATCAGCACTCTTCCTATTGGGATTGAGAATGGTTGGTCAGATCACAAGGCTGAAAGGACCCGCGCTCATCTTGCCTTGTGTGTTGATTATGGTTAAACTGTAAGTAGCGATTTTTGTTATCTAGACTTTCATTTCATTACATACTAGTTGACCCTGCCATATAAATTTGAAAGTTAGATTTATGTCACGGAGCCTTTATAGGCATTATTAATAATGTTTCTCACCGACGACCGTTTGTTCGTTGAATTAATTTTTCCGACTACCATGAAAAAGACATTTGATTTTTCGGTTTAAGTCTAGTAGTAGTCTTAGTCTATGTTATTCACAAATATACCATAACGTAATAAAAAAAATTATTCGAGCATGTCATGAATAGACTTTATATTATTCAAATTGAAATTCAAAAAAAGGCATTATGTCGTCTTATTTTTTGACGTCACCAGTGTTGTAAATAAATGATGACAATTATCAAGTGATAGTTAAATCCTACGATAAATGAATAATTTTTGATTTTGTAGCGAGAGATATCGGGTTTGAATCGTGGTCCAAACAATTATAATTTAATTTATAAATTTATTCTGTCTTTAGAAGGGCTTGACAGTTGTCGAGCGATTGCCGCGCTGTCGCACCTGTGTGCGAACCATGCTGGCTGAGGCATTTTTATTCTCCAGAATCGTGCTTCCGGTGGTGATGCGTGAGTGTGTGAGCGGCTTAGAGGCCGGTGACAACAAGACGGACACACAATCACTCTCAACGTATGCCTTCTTGTATGGGACCATACCGACCGCGCCCGCTGTCTTCGTCTTCTCAAATTTGTACCAGCTGGAAATTGACTTGGTAAGAATATTTGCGTACATACATGAACATATGGACGTACGTGCGTATATGTTTATTTTCTTTGTGATATTTACATCTATTCTGTTATTGGATAAAAAGTAGTCTATATATTAATTCAGGATAGCAGTTACCTCCATACCGAATTTCTTTTTAATCTGTCACGTCCGTCTTGACTTATATAACTGACTCGATTTTTTCTTATAAAATATTAATATTGTAGTTGATGTAATAATTAGTAACTTAGGATACTTTTTATACGTGAATTATACAAAATTTTGGAAATAGAAACGTCCGACACAAATTGAGCCCTCTTTGGTATCCTAGTCCATATTAAATAGGGATTTGTTTATTGGTATCTGATCGTATGTGTGCTGCGTAGCGTAGGTTGCGTACCGGGCAGGACGACGTCTGGCGGGATGTAAAGAAAAAGTATAATTTTCTATAATTTGAATTGCGCCGCGCATCAATTAAAAACGCAGTGACAGTGACGTTAAGTGGCGGTGACAGAAGAATCAAGTAAGGTCATTAAGGTGTTGTTATCTTTGGGTAAGAAAGTATAAAAAGCGTCTAATTATTGTAATGATAGAACATAATTATTATTATTAATGTCATTACTTTTCCTACATGTATGTATTTTGTAAAGTAGGTACTAAGTATTAAGTAAATAGGTACACATTTTTATTTCATGTAATATAAAATAAACTATGAAATCTTTTCTCATGGAGAAACTTTATTGTGTTTGACTGAATGTGTTGTCCAGATCACGAAAATATTATATTAATATAATCTGTGCATTTGACAGATGGCATCTTCGATGGTGATCTGCACCTTTTTGTCGGCTCCGATGACCTTCCTCTCCGCCGAGGTGATCACGATGAACAGCGACTTCGCGGACAAGATTGTCGCCTTCCGCTTCGATCTGTCCATAGTGGCGCTGATCGCGGCGCTATGGGTGCTCGCGGTCTTCCTCGTAACCAAGAAGTTCAAACGGATGCCGCATCTGCTGACGCTCTGTTTGATCCTGACACAGGTATTGTTTTTAAAAAAATTGGGAGGCAATCGAGCAGTAGGCTCACGACGGATAAGTCTTCCGTCCATGGACACCCCGCCGGCCTTTTAGGAATAGACACTCTCTTAGAAGTTGTATTATCCCTCGTGATAAATTCGATAACAGATGCTGAATGAATCAACATCTGTACGGAACGTTAAAGAGATGGGTATCTGGTCGTCGACGATTCGAGCCGCTCTATGAATGCGATCTAAAGGATGACGCTGATATTTGTAAGCTCCCACCTAGAGTTGGCAATATCAGTATTTTTATTATTAGAAGACTAATGACACATTAAGTAAGAGATTATGGGATTTAGATTTCAGTACAGGTTTATTTTTTGTTATTGTGTAACTCATAATTAGATACTGCTGGCGATCAGTGTAATATGGGGTGGCGCAGAGAAGACCTTCACGGCCAGCTGGAGTACGATAATCCAGCAGTCCCTGCAGATGTTCAGCGTTTACTCCACGCTGCTCTGGACGTCGATGCTATCGGTCGGATTGTTTATGTTGGAGGTAACACCCATTTGAAGCTACAATGTTGTGTTTGAAACCGTCCTAAGTCCAATTTCCTAGAAAGATTTGTTTGGAACGTTTTCTCATATAGTCAAATCTTCCTGGACAAAAACTTTTATATTTTAAATGTTTTTTTGCTCATATACTAATTTATTTTACACTTTCCTTAAAGGCCAGCTACGCACTCGCGGCTTTTCAAGGGCTGGGGGTGTCCATGGGCAGAGGTGCGCTTGCCCTAGATGAGCTTCCTGCTCGTTTGTCAACTATATTCTATTCTCACATTTTTCTGCCTGAATTTTGAGTATGGGTAGACTTTTACTTGGGTAGAAGCTAAGAAATATATGCATAGGTTTTTTGCTCCAAAAAAGTCATTACATTTATTTATAATTACATATATTATTTACGTTATTTATATTATATATTAAATTGTTGTAAACAATTAGGAGTTTGAACTACTCCAACATTTCTAACCTAACCAGAGCCGCGGTCCCTGCTTCGTGGTGGTGCTGTGGCCGGTGCTCGCGTTCGTGGCGTGGGGCGCTCCCGCAGTGATGGTGGCAGCCCTGCTGATCACCAGGGAGTCCGGCGCCACCATCAACCCGGACGCCTGCGACGCGATCAGGCTTAGCGTCCTCTTCTTCTGCATCACGGGTGAGGGTTATTTATTTTAAACTTACCAATACAACATCAAAACAACAATGTTGAATGAATGCGTGAAACGGTACTTGTAATGTGTTTCGCAGAGTGAGTAAGGATATCGGAGGCCCTTCAACGTGCGGATTAAGTGGCGTAAAAAGACGGCAACACATTCAATACGCGGACCGTGGCGCAGGTGTTCATGGGCGGCGGTGTTCTCTTACCATATGGGAGACCCACCTGCTCCGTTGTCCTCTATAAAATAAAATAAAAAAAAACAATCAATAATTAGGATACATAAAAGTGATATTGGTAAGGTTAAAAAACCACCACAATTGGCCTTGTGTCCATTTTCAGCAGTCCCATACACACCCAAATGTAATAAAAAGAAAAAGTTTTGACCATCAATATAAAACATTAGAATAAACAATTGAAAATACGGAAAATAGAAGAAGGCTTTTTGAAGACATAAATTAAAATAAAGTAAAAAAAATAATGACAAGAACCAAAGATCAAAAAAACCCCTCTCACGAAAATAAATAAATTCCATTCGTTTACCATTTTACTATTTCGTTTTATTTGTTTTTAAATTAATATTGTCAAGTATTTATTTAAATTGAGGCTCTTTACAGAAAATATTAAATGATTTTTTGTTTGTTTAATCGTGTTTCGTTTTCGTGTTGAAAGTAATAATCGCCGGTCGTGGAATGCACTCCCCACCTGCTACCGCACCCGAATAGGCCAAACATTGAGTTTTTTACAAGCACTCAATTTATTTGTTTAGAACTATATCTGTATGGAAACATCTTAAGAAACATAGAATTTTAATAATATTTATGTAAATTGCAGTGTCAACGGGCTGCCTCATTTTGTACGCGAGGTTCCGCCGCCGCAGCGCTCAGTTCTCGCCGCTCGCCAGCTCGCCGCACGCCACGCCTCCGGACGAGTCCACGAGCCTCGTGGACAACGCCGAACCGGTCTCGCACACGCAGTCTATATCCAACCACAGTGAGTTTAAGTCCCACACATGACTAAGTACCACGTGTACCAAGGCCGGGCCTCAGAGTATGCGAGCGTACTTCAAGAGCCTTTGCCCACTTATCCATACCAGTCCATGCTAATCGTACAAATGCGAAAGTGTGCGTCTGTATGTGCGTTACTTCTCTACAATTAAAGCACTGAAGCAATTAACTTGATAACCGCTGCGTTGACTATTAATGCAATTAACATTGCCGTGGGCTGCAAAAATAATGTCCACAAGCCGCAGTTTGACGACCACAACTATAGCGGATGACGGGCTAGATAAGCCCTGAACCCGCGCCCATGTGTTTCGCTGAGTGAATAAGGCTATCGGAGGCACTTAAAACTGTGCTTACGTGGCGTAAAAAGGGAATACAAACAATGCGCAGACTGTGGCGCGATTGGTTAAAGACGGCGGTATTGTCTTACCATATAGGAGACCACCAGCTCCGTTCTCCGCTTTAATAATAACAATCATGAATGGGGTATGAGGTCTTTATACTTCTAAACTAACTCACTAAATTGTATGAGTCTTATGTAAACTCTAAAATTAAAGAATAGACTTACTTACATCATCATTATCATCAGCCTATCAAGTCCACTGCTGGACATAATCCTCCCCCAAAGACGTCCACCTACGATCTTGAGCGATCTGAATCCGGCGGTTGTTTGCGACTTCCATGAGATCGTCTTTCCATCGCGTGGCGGGACGTCCCACTGTGCTTTTTCCTGTACGCGGTCGCCTCTCGAGAACCTTTCTTCCCTATCGGTTGTCGGTTGGTCGAGCGATGTGGCCAGCCCATCGCCACTTCAACTTACTAATACTTACTCTTATATTTCGCGGTAAATATAAATACAGTCAAAATTTGATAAGCGACAGTTTTTTGATAAGCGAGAACAATTTCATTCTCTATTATAAAGGATTTTCTTTAACCCGAATTTATTGCTAATGCAGGCACATGGATAGCGTTTCTCTGTTATAGAGGTACGCAGCAATAACAAGTAGGGACAAGTTATAGAACGTATGAATCTAGTAAATATAATATGATATGTGCTTAATATTACATCTTAATAATAAAGTGTGATCTCGATAGCTCGAATGTCAAGAGAAATGCCAAAAAAGATTGAATTAATGATTGTTCGAATGAACAAGAATTTCGTGACACATAGATTTTATTTACTAAAACTTTGACTTGCGGTTTATAAGAATATTTTTCGACTTGTGAATTTAAAGTTAAACAACAATTCGTCCTAGATTTATGGTACACATTTATTTGTATAAATTTAATGCACTAGAAAAAACTAAACGGATATCGGCGTGGGTTGGGACACGATCGCCACGAAATAATCACGACACCAAGACGCCACAATATTTTACTAACCACGACTTCCGGAGTCTCGTTTTTTGAATTCGAATGACGGCGAATAGATATTCTTATCAACGCCTTGTAGGGAAAGAACATTTTGTTCCAGTTACTAAGTCTAATTAACTGAAGATACCTCGTATTTAGACATTCAGCGGATGGGAATAGCATTTTCATCGACTAAATAAGGATTTCGACCAAACTAGGTTCGATTTATCGAGATTCCACTGTACATATACTATGTACATACATATATTATATGTTTTAATAAAGTGTGTATGTTATGTTAAGGTAAATTTTGATATAGAAGTTCTTCGTAAGGGTAGGTATCAACATGCTTACGAAAACAAAACAAAAATCAGATATTTAAAAAATCTTTTGTTTTATTTAATATATAGATAGATACTCTCACTTGCGGAGGTTTATGAAGAAAAAACGAATCTCTTACGCAGGTTTCGGGGTTTTGGGAGCATACAATGACGTCTCCTTGTTATTACTCTCTTGTTATTATAGAGTTTTCTTACCCAGGTTTGACTGTATATAAAATATTAAAAAAAAAGTAAATGCTTTGGACTTATTTACAAAACTTATTACTGATCGTCCCTTCTCTTGATACGTCACAATAATATTTGTGGTGGGATACATAAATTATAACTTACTTATGGATTAATATATTATAATTTTTTTCCACACAGGCATGGAGGAACAAGGTAATTTTATATGTTAATTTTTTTATACATAATATATGTATTCAAATATTTTTAGCATGGCTTTTATTAGAACACTGCTTTTTCTACGCAAATGATATGAACAATTGCGTTATTAGTATTTAACACTTAAATTATCATTTGGTGATGAAGCTTTTGAGGTTTGTCTTTTATATAAAATTACTAATAGACCCAATTATGAACCATCATCAAAATCCATAGGCTCACTTAACCCGAATAACAGATACACTAAAAACATTACCCTTCGTTTATGTATTCAGATAAAAAGTATGTCCTCCTGGTTCTAAGCTACCTCCACGCCAATTTTTAGCCATATCAGTGCAGCCGTTTTAGAGTTATTTAGTTAACTAACACGACTTTCTTTTATAAAATTATATAAAAAATAGAGTTCTAGATACTCTTTCAGGAGTGTTCAAGTATCACGTAACGCAATTTTCAATAAATTTTCAATTATCACGCCCTCACCAAATAACGCGCCGTAACATTTTGCTGTACTCTTGTTTCTTCTTAAACCTTAATTTTTTTAAATGGAAACGTTGGCAAAGCGGTAGGATAACCGGTCTTTCGTCTACGATCATCCCTAGCCCTTATTATTTACATCTAAGTCATTCATTTCACTCAAAAATAGAGTTAAAAAAACGACATTAGGTAACCTATTTTAATAGAACCCCACTCTACATATATATACTCTACTCCACTCCTCCATATATGTAAATGTGTTGTAATACTTGAACGCTCTGTAAGCACCTAACACGAGTTGCCTTGAATTGTTACTAGCTCGTCTGTTTCATTCGATATTTTTTCCAAATTTCAGGATGCTACGGCACCATAACAGCGACGCCTTCGCCGAATAAGAACTCCACTTGCTGCACCAACGACCCCAACTGCGAGAATGGGGAACTGAACCAGGGCCGAGATATTGAAGATATCGCTTCTAATGATAAGTAAGGTTATATATAAGTCAAAAATGCAAAATAAATTTAGTCTAAATTATGTACGTTTAATATAAACGTAATATATATTGATAATGTAGCCTTTATTCTGATACTCTGTACAATTATTTTCATCTTTAAAAACCAACACTGTGCTATAAAACGAATTAATAAACGATTTATCTAATATTTTTTCGAAATCAAATGAAATATTTTCATTCGACATAAATACAAAAAAGCATTAAACGTCAAAATCAGGCCACCAGTGGTTCCAAGCTAAGCCCACTGAGAAGAGCCGGCGAAATAAGCTCCGTGGGTGAAGGAAGAAGCTAATAATAATATTTATTATAAAACCTTTATGAATAAATCACTTGAAACCTGCAGAAAGGGCATTAAACGTTGCTTCTGTTGTTTTTTTCTGAAACGCAATTACGTCTTTTTTAATTAATCTAATCAGAATACTTATATAAGACTGTTATTGTATTAAATTATTTGGCTATCTCCATAGTTATGCTCTGTAAGCAAAAATTATATTTAAGAAAAATTAAACAAAAAACTCTATCTAAAAAAAAACACTATCTGTACCTTTTTTACATGTATGGTTATTTAGTGGGCATTAAAAGATTAAAAGTTAATAATTAAATTAAATAATTATTACAACGAGAATACTGTCTAGTTAACTTGAATTTACACAATTAAATGACTTTACAATACGATGGCAATTATTAATGAATATAACGAAATTATGTGAGGTGTATTAAGAGCGACGTGGATGACGTGAAAGCCAAGAGGGCGATTCAGGTGGCGGGCGGCTTATATGGGACAAGGGATAGGGTGGGGAAGATGGTGCTGTTGTCGTTCAGGTGGTTGCTAACCGAATATTTACGCATTAACTGAAGGTTTGAATCGTCGTTTCAGCAAGGACTGCGCGTGCCCGGCCTCGCAGAAGGCCCGCTGCGACGCGGCCGGGAGCTGTCGGTACCTCGACGAGTTGGACCGCGCCGCCAGCACGCTGGGGCTGCTGCCGCCCGAGCAGAGTCGAGGCCGGGGGAGCCAGCTGCTCAGGCATACGGTTCTACTCATCGCCTACAACCTCACCATGTTTATCGTAAGTCGTTTCTATGCATATACAGTAGTTTTTTTTTGTTTCTAATTTAGAAAATAACTAAATTAGTTACAATATTAGTTTTTAATCAAATTCAAAAATCATTTATTTATCATAAGATTTCACAATCACTTCATAATTGTTGTGATTTATTTGTTGACGTCATTGCTGACAATTGTTAACAATTGTTGACGCCAGCAAAAAGACATTACTCCGTTTCCAAGGCGCAAGTGCAGAAGAAACGGCAACAAACTGAACCGCGCCATTTTCTCAGAAGAAGCAACTTTTAGTCAGCATTGACATAAATTATTGTTATTATTATATTATATGGACTGAACATACACTGTGTTGTCACAATTAACTTAACTAGATCATTCAAAATAATAAAAAATAATCACATAAGACAACTTCCAAATTAACAGCTTACGAGGCTCTCGCGCCAAGGCTTTTTCCAAATTTTGATGTCATATCATTATTTGTGATGGGATCTGAATAAAATCTATAAGCATATGTAGAGGTGATCTCTTACCATATAGAAGACCCGCCTTGTCCGTTCTCCGCTATACAATAAACTTATTGATATGACATTTTGCTACTTATTGTATTGGCGCCTTTGTAATACTCACTTCGTGCTGTGCTTACCTTAAAGGATCGGTCTTTTAACTGCGTTTTTAGCACGTTATGGATAGTGTAAAGAGATGATTATTGCGCAGGGCGTGGCATTCACGATGTGGCGCGTGATGCGCAAGGACGAGGCGGGCGTGTTCATCGAGATCCAGTTCCTGGACACGGCGGCGGTGTATGGGCAAGCACTGCTCATGTGCGCGCTCTTCGGCCTCGACCCGGAGGAAATATTTATCCCAGCTGTGCGCTACTTCAAGAAGAAGTGGTGAGTGCTTGTCTTCTTTGCACGAAAGACCAAGAGCTGTCTTGTTTCATAGTTACTATTTTGACAGATTTAAATATGCATATTAAAAAGGGAATGTACTGAAAAAAATTATGTTTCACCCGTGTGAGAGCCATGCTGAATATATGCTGACGCACTAATTGCGCCTGCTCGTCCGAAGTGATACCACGTGCTCACAGAATCTTCAGTGTGAGTCAGTACTTGTACTGTGTTTCGCTGCGTTAGTGAGGATATCGCAGGCCCTTGGCGAAAATTCAGTTCGTTTCCGTTTCTTCTGCTCTAGCGCTGAGGAAATGGCTTAAACTTAATAATAATTTATTAGTAAATTATTATTTTTTTGACATCAACCGTTTTGAAAATTCGCTGTATAACCCGACAATTATCAAGTGATTGTGAAATCCTACGATAAATAAGTAAATTATGATTTTGATTATGACGTTCCAGGCACGGAACGGAGACGGTGGTGCTGCCGCCCGTCGAGGAGCTGAGCTTCGAGACGAAGCACGTCTGCGATCAGTTCATCACGCACCATCTCGAACGGTGCAAGGAGGCCATCGCGAAGGACACGAGGTATCCTAGAAATCTGTACTGTTCGAGGAAAATGATTACGAAGGATACAGATTATTAGGCATTACACCAGAAGATTGTTATTAATAATAGGTTTTCTTCATGTACAATTAAAATTAGTATTTAAAGAACAAACAAATCATAAAATAGAAGTTTTTCATGTGGGAGAGGCATTTATTTATTTATTGCGTTGCGTGCAGGTGTCATCAGGTAAGAGATCACTGTCGCCCGAGGACAACCGCGCCTCAATCTGCGCTTTGGTTATGTTGCCGGCCTTTTTACACTCCTTAAGCGGTATATTACCAAAAAATACCAAATTTTGCTAGTGACTTTCAGAATACCAGCATGAAACATTACTTGTACTATGTTTCACAGAGTGAGTGAGGATATCAGGGGTCCTTGAAATTATACCGTTTAGCAGCGTAAAAAGTGAACACCACAATCAAAGCATGGATCCCGGTGTCATTTATCATCATGGTAGACTGATTTTGATGTTCAACTAGCTGCATTTTTGTATTTACGTTGAATAAAAATATTTCATTTAATTGTCCACGGGCGTCCATGGCCCTTAAAAAATTGTGAAAGTGAAGTTGCTAGTCATCTAAGTTGATCAATTATTTTGTATTGATTCACGTAAACTAAGAACGATGGAGGGTAAAACGCTATCCGTGTTAGGTGGCGCATGCGCACGTACCGCGGGGTGTTCCGCGGCGCGTGCCTCGTCAACTGGCTGCTGTCGACTGGCCTCGCGGGTGACGAGACCACGGCCGTGGTTTACGGACGCCATCTGCTCGACGGACGACTGATCGCGCACATCAACCGGGCGCACCACTTCACCAACTCACCGCTGCTCTACACTTTCTCCTAGAACACGAGACTCGATGGATTGCGCTACGTTTTCTTGCACCGTGACGTGGTTTGTTAGGTTAGTCAATGCTTGTTAAATTAATTTATACTATGTTTATTTTAACTTATACAGTGGGATCTCGATAAATCGATTGTCAAGGGAAATACTAAGAAAAATAGAATTAATTAGTTTTCGACATAACAAGAATTTCGAGTCAGGATTTATTTGCTAAAACTTTGACTTAAAAAGGTGCGGTTTATAAGAATATTTTTCGAATTGTCCAGTTAAAGTTAAACAACAATTCGACTTAGATTTTGGTACACATTTATTTGTATAAATTTAATGCACTAGAAAAAACTTAACGGATATCGGCGTGGGTTGGGACACGATCGCCACGAAATAATCACGACACCAAGACGCCACAATATTTTACTAACCACGACTTCCGGAGTCTCGTTTTTTAAATTTTAATTACAGCGAATAGATATTCTTATCAACGGCTCATAGGGAAATAACATTTTGTTCCAGTTACTAAGTCTAATTGATTGGATTAATTAATTCGAGCTGTCGAGATTCTAATAATGCCTTCGTGTTTCATGTGTAATGGTGTGTTTCGTATCGGTGGTCCAATCTTATTCATAGTGTTTGTGTACGATCACTTGTTTTGGGACAAACATCTGAGCGATACCCCTACCTCTTTTTTAAACTTGCCCTTTTTATGGTTGTCTGTGTGGTATTATAAAGTTCTAAATAAATAACCTAAACTTCCGTGTTTCCATAATTTAAGACACTCGAAAGCTTTTGTCGAAATATGCTTTCATTTAATGAGGATGCTCTTAGAGTTTAATCTGGACCAGAGTATGTTTTATGAAATGGAATCAAATTATAAACAATAGGATGATAATGTCTTTGTGATTCACAGTGGCTGAGAAATTTGGGCCTTTATTTGTAACTAGTGACTTGGGCAGTTTAGGTTTAGTTTTAGTTTGTTTTTGGCAGATACAATATTTAAGATACCTTCTCACATATATGCGTTAGGCAAAGATTATTTTAAAAAGTTGAGTAACGATTATGAGTTAAGAAAAACATCGTATCACTAACTGAGCTCAGATTAAGTCAGCATAAAGATTTAAGTGATTACCAATTCTTAGTGCTATGAAAATTAATTCAAACCGACCAAGGTGTAGAAGTGAATTCACTTCGTTGACGTTCTATCTTCCTAATTTTATATAATCAAAATTCACTGGTCACTTGCTAGCTTTGGTTACTTTTCAAATCGGGATAGTTAAGCAGTTTTATTTTTAATATAATCGTTAATATTATGGTTGTTATAATTTAATTTAGTTTAATCTTGCCTTTTCTGTCTCAATGCAATATTTTAAGTTTCTATAATGTTTGTATTCTCATCATAGATAATTATTTAATATAATTTCGCGGTTTGTTGTCAATTTTCAGTGTCAGTGCTCGAAATATTAACTATGAAATATTATTAGCAGATGTTTGTTACTTTCTTCTTTATTTTAACAGGTTTTATCACGGCAGAAAGTTCAGTGGAAGTGTAAAGAATGTCTTTGAAATTTTTACACGCGTATTTTCGGAAAATATTATAATTTTTTATAACTATATTTTTTTAAAATTTCTATATATTTAATTAAAATTGTCTTTGCATAAAGTTTCAAGTATCGTAAGAATTACAATCTATTCCCCCTTTAACCCTATAAAAGTAGCTATTTCATTCATTGCATTTTGTGTATCACCTAAGTAGTTTTCCCGTAATTATTATACCTAATGTCTCAGTAATATAACATACTAAAATGGCTTGTCTATTGAATAGACAATGATTTCAGAAGCAGATTATTTATATCGGTATCCTAAGTTTTTCTGACATCATCCTATCATATCCTAAAACATCAAAAGTATGTATTTTAAAATTATTTTTAAATATTTTAAAACATCAAAGTAAGAATAGACGAGCTTTTTAAAGCAACATGTTCTCGTTTAGGCGTACATTATTGACTTATGTTGACGGGTGGCCGAGCATTTTAAAACATTTGCATAGTGTACTATATTTCAAGCATTAGTGCTCTCTGTATGTAGTGATATTCATATTCCATCTTAGTTTTAAGTTTTATACTGAAATTTAATTGCATGGCCAATTTTCATTCTTAAAAATTATTAGGTATATATATAAAAAATTTATGTTGTATAAATTTTCCCAAAATCACTCTGTAAAAAATATGAAAATTAAATTAATTAATCTATTTTTACGGGCAATTTAATTGTTATAAGAAACATTACACACGTTTAGACCGAAGCACTTGTAACCATCGCCATGTAATTAAAAAAATAATAATTGAGACGCCGCTGCGTTTACAGAATTTAGATAGAACCAAACTCTTCATTTATAAAAGGGATGGTCTATTAATTCTGTCGAACTATGGTTTTAAGTTAAAAGCATGGCTTAAGAATTAAGACAAAGGTTTCAGATTATTAATAGGTTTTAGGACAATATAGCTTTTCGTATTGTTGGTGTGGCCGTGAGTAAAACGCACTTTAATAGTAGGACGGTGCCCCATTGTCATAATTTATTGTATTGACGTCTCATTCTTTACGATACCATATGAGTAAGACAACGTGTTATATTTTGGATTTGTTTTTAGCGCTTTTGTATGTCTTTTACATGACTTTATTTATAAGTTTTAATTCGACAAAGTCATAAAGCTTGGTCGTAGAAACTAGAAAATACTAATAAGACAGTGTAACATTAGGTACAAACCTTTGAGTGCTGTAAACAATTTATTGCTTCCATATTTTGTACATTCTACATCATAGCAAAATTCACGGACTGCTTGTTTATTAGGATTGTGTTGTCTATGATGTAAGATGTTTAAATAATTTTAAGATTTGGATATATAATTAATCAGACTGTATTAACAAAGAATTTTAAAAAGATTAGGATTGAAAAAGTTGTTTCTCTAAATAGCTATAGTAAAATAGAACAAACGATTCAACTAAATTTGATTGAAATCAGTATTTTGATTGTAAGAATGTATTTATTGTGATAAAGAAATGGCTGTTATTATATTTTGCTGGTTTTTATATAATTGTGATTCTGTTTTGGTAATATGTATTTGTTCAAAAAAATATAATCTGTTGTCTATTTATGAAAATATATATATGTTGTAGTAAGCAAGTTAAATTGTGTTTTATTTTTATACATTTTTATTAAACCTGAGACTGTACAAAATATATATTTTCCTCAGGATTAAATCTTGTAAAATTAACAATAGTAGACTTTCTAAATTAAAAATGATTATTAATCAATATATCTTTGATGAGAAGATGTACTTGAGTATTCCGAACGCTGCCCATCCGAGTTGGATCCGTCGATTGACCTCCTTCTCGAAACCGGACCTACCTAACTGGACAGTTTGCCCAAGGTAGACGTATTCGTCAACAACTTCGAGTAAGGCATTCCCAACTAT